>VWZO01019690.1:933651-968547 GCA_013396975.1 Bucco capensis | reverse complement strand
GCTGCCTGAGCACACTGCTGGCTCATGTTCAGCCAGCTATCAACCAATACTCCTAGGTCCCTCTCCGCTGAGCCACTCTCCAGCCACTCATCTCCCAGCCTGGAGCGCTGCATGGGCTTGTTGTGGCCAAAGTGTAAGACTCTGCACTTGGCCTGGTTGAATTTCATACCGTTGGTCATTGCCCATTCACCTAGCCTGTCCAGGTCTCTCTGCAGTGCCTTCCTTCCTTCCAAGAGATGGACACTGCCTCCCAGCTTGGTGTCATCCGCAAATTTACTGATGGTAGACTCGATCCCCTCATCCAGATCATCAATAAAGATGTTGAACAGGACTGGGCCCAGGACTGAACCCTGGGGCACACCACTGGTCACTGGACACCAGCTGGAAGTGGCACCATTCACAACCACTCTCTGTGCTCCATCATCCAGCCAGTTTTTAATCCAGCGAAGAGTGAACCATGTTAATTAATTTCATGTTAATTAAAAAAGAAAAAAGCATGTACATGAGGAAAGTGGTGACATTTTCACTTAAATACTCTACTTTGGGGAAGAAACTTGAACCTTTCTTCTCCTGGAAGTGATATGTCATCTCCTCATCATAAAATCCAAAAAGAAGTGTACACTCAATTAGAATCTCTTCTGGAATTGTGGTACCAGTACACACTTGCTTACAGATTGCTGAGGAGAAAAAAAATCAACTAAGATTGGCTACAAAAGTAAGATTGGAACAAAAACCTAGCCTCTAAGGTCACTAGTATAGAAACCTTGGGAAAAAGTGATAGGAAGAACTAAGAAAACAGATTGAAATCAGGATAAGAAACTTAAGTGGAGAAAATAATAATGTGAGGAAGTAGTGAGAAGAATTTGTGTGGGTGTGCTGTTTACTCTTCCAACACATCTGGCATGGATCCACAGCTTCTATACCTATATGAATAAGACTGCACAAAGAATGGAGGGTTTGGGTTTTCTTCTAATTTTAGTTACTTTCAGAAAGTCCAATGTAGAAAACAAACCAACCCAATTTACCATCACTGCCAGTAGAATAGTTTTGTATCACCAAGCCCATTATACTGGATTTGCTGGCAGGAAATCAAAAGGCAAGATTTTAATGGGACTTTCCAAGTCAACTCTGTTCCTCCAGTGTGTGCATATACTTCTGAAATTTGCATTTCTAAAATAAGTAAGTTTAACCAGACAACATGCTCACTGGAGAAAAATAACCATTAAAACTGAGAGCTGTAAATGTAAATAAGTAGAATCATTCACAGGACCTGAAAAGTAGGCAGGAAGATTTCATAGACACGATGGAGAGGTAAGGACTGAAGTCCCTGGCAAGGGGAACAGAAAGAGAATGGAATAAACAAAGAAAATCAGTGCCTATTATTGCCTTTGAAAATCCTCTCCAGGGAGAGCTTAGTAATTTGCACATACCAAATCACCTTTAAACAAAAGCCACCTTCAGTCAATTTTAAACCTTCTCCTTATTAAAATCCTATTGATTGATCATTCTTCATCTAAATGTCTGACAAGTCAATTTCCATTTTCAAGGAGGGAAGTGTTGGTCTTCTTTCTCAGGCCATAAATCACTCAAACATTCTGTTATCAATTTTCAAATTAAGTAATACAAATTAATAAGAAAATTAAACAAGTCTGATTTCTTTAGTGACTTGCTGTTTCATTAGGGTTTGGGTTTTTTTAAACTTAACCAATACATTTAATGGCTTCCAGGAATGGATAGGCTTAGTAGTAGTGACAAACACAATAGAGTTGGAAACAGTTTTTAATGATTTGTTAACTTCTTAAGACTCCTAACCTAGCTGGTCAAAGTAGAGCTATGTGTTTTGTGCTGAATACAACAAATCAATAACCAAGAGTACAACTTCAGGAAACTGATTACAGGATCTCACACCATTCTGACATGGGGAAAGATGAGGTGAGATTTAAGCCATACTCAATTGATGACCAAAATTCAACTGTGATTTGCTAACTAACCACACCCTTAGACAGAATTACATTAGATCATTAATAATCATATTTTCAGAATCTTAGGTTATAATTACAGTAACAGCACAGCAGATAATATCTGAAAATACATTCTTCACTAATTTTATATGAAAGATTCACAAGTTTGTTCCATCTATCATACCTTGATTCTTTGGTAAATGCTTTAAATGGAGGATGGAAGGGGAATCTCTTCCTATTGATCACTCCATTGCACTGATATGTCTTAGCAAAAAGAAAGCAAGTAGCCAAATCTAGGCACTGAGGTAGGTGACATCACAACCACATACAACTGAATTTTCTGCATACAGATCACAATGTGCTCAACACATTCTGTGTGCTGCTGAAAAATCTTCTCTAAATTATCAGCATTAGTATTAAAATTAGAGCTTCTTTTAGGGGAATCAAACCAAGCTTAAGGTGATGTGACACTTCCAGGACAGGAAAAAATGTCATTAAATTGGCACCATTGTTCTTCCCTATGGTGACAAAAGACATTATTGCCAGTTTCCTCCAATTGCTATCATACTTGTGTATCTGAAAAGGAGAGAAGAAGCTTTCCAATTAACTGTTAGTGGCAGCTCTAGCACTTCCACATGTTTTTCCCATGAGACTCAAAACTAACCCTGGTCTTAACAACTGACAGTTGCATCTTCATACTCTCTGCAGAGCAGATGACAAATTACTTTGATATACTGTTCACTGAAGGAAGAAACAGTATAGAGGAGATTAAAAGAAGAGTTCTCTCAGTGATTGCACTATGATTAAAATAGCAAATAAACTTGAAAAGCAGTATTCTAGATCAGCTAGGAGTTCAGTTGTTACCAGCCAGACAGATGAATGGAGCATGATTTCCCTGGGACAAGAAAATTGAATCTGTACAGATGAAATGGAGCAGGGAGCAATGAAACAAAATCAAGTATGACTTTGAGACCACAACAGCAATGTTTTGATGACACTGAGTTCAAGCAAAACAACTTGAGGTCAGGTAAAGAGATGGAAGTGTTTTGCTATGGGAAAAAAAGGCATGCAATACATAGAAAGAAGTCAAACTTTACATAAGAACCTGCTTCCCGGATAAATCAATAGGATAAAAACAATAAATCACCATTCTTTCATCTTAATGCCTTTTTAATATACTTTTTTTTCAAAGTTAATATATGACTTCTACAAACAAAATATCAACATAATTTCTGTCAACTTTTGTTCTCTTAGCACCAGACTTTAGTTGTCTGGCACCAAAGCAGAAGGTTATTCTTCTGAGATATCCCACAGAATAAAAGGAATAGGGCAATTTTTGTACTATCTGGCTAAACTCCATCCATTGCCTGCAGACACTTCCTCATATGCTCCAACATTCATGTCTCCATCACACAAATTGACTCCAGGAGGTTTTAGCTATGTTTAGCAATTTTTGTATCAACTACAAACCCAAATAATTCAGATTTTTGCATGAATAAAGATGAAGAAACCAAAAAGCATATTCTGCTTTTTATAAGAAAGCTGCTTGTGAGACCTTTATGGACAATTACATGTTAAATTCTCATTTCAGTTCTTCCTTATTCCTACAGATATAAAGTCAGCATAAGCATGACATATTTAGAAGTTTGCACATATCTTACTGTAGCACCCAAATTTATCTAAAGGAGTTTAAAGATTATGTGGTCTTTGAATACATCCTAAATACTGAAACTTGCTGAATAGCAAGGCACATTGTAACTCATTCAGTCTCAAGTAGGGTAAAATTCAATAAATTAATCTCCTGTAAAGTGAAGGGTTGCCACAGAAAAGTATTACACTGATAAGATTCAGGAAAAAACTCCCTTCACTATGTCAAACACTTTAAAGAAGCATATGCCTACACCAAATCCTCTCTCTCTCTGTCAATAACTTGCAGACTGGCAGCCAACAAAATACTTGCTTGCTTGTCAACCTTGTGAATCAGAATTTCTTCAGTATAAAACTTAACAATATTGAGTTATTTGACTATGGTGATCTCTAATAAAAATCACTCTTGATATGAGTACAGGCATTTTAGCAGGGCTCATTCTAAGCTCCTAAGGTTTTGTTTTCATTGCTGTAGGGACTGGTGATGTGCACTGGGGGTTCCCAACCTCTGCTAAAGTCAAGACTTCTGACTTCATGTGCTGAGTTTCCTAGGTGCATACATGGTTTTGACAAAGGGAAGAATCACATATCTTGCCTCTTTAGAGGAAAGGAGGAAAAGCAATCATCCTATCTCGATTATGTATATGAAAAATGAGATTACTATTGCCCTTGGCCAACACTTCTTACTGCTTTTGACAAGAACTTATTTTCACCAGACATTAAGAAAGTTTAAAGGGAATCTTTTGTTAGAGAAAAGGGTGGTTTTTTTCCTGCAGTGCTCTATTTGTAAGCAATTGTACAAAAGAAAAATAACTAAACCATGACTAGGGAATGACATTTTAATTTCATTCACACCTTCAGAACATAGTTCATAAACCTAGACTCATTTTTGCCTCACTTGAAAAAAAGCATGAGAAGTTTCTCTCTTCTGTGTGTTCTTTTTCACATTCCCATCCTTATGTTAACCTGCAATTTCAAGTAGTGATCTTCAGATGATGATTGATATAATGACACAATCCCAAATGAATTTCTCTGTCTTTGTATAATGGAATACAGAAGATTGTATTCATTTGATTCCAGAATGGACCATTAGCCACTGTATTCTTAAACCATTAAAAGGAAGAATTTGAAATCAAACAATAGATAAACATAATGCATACCTCTAAGCAGAAAGTAATTAAAACAGATAGTAAACATTTGTTTTATTGTTTGTTTTCCCCTTCAATTATGATTTTTGCAACACTTCCTTAAATGGCTTTCACTTTAACTGCATTTCAAAAATGAGTTCATATTCATTGTTTGCTCTTCATTAACTCAGCTGATGGTGTTTTAATTCCTGCAACATACCAAGTCTGATGTTTGTTTTGCAGTTTGACATTGCAAGTGTATGTGGAGAATAATTAGCTTCACTGTGGCAGAACAAATGATTTTTTTGGCAAAACACACACATACACCAGTTTTCAACAAAGATTATTAGTAAACTTTCAAGGAATTTCTTTCAGAAAATAAACTATTTCATTTTTAATTAAATTTTCTGTGCTCTGATTTCCCTTATGAACTAATAATTCACATTCTGACTGCAAATACGTTCAACAGATGTAAAAGAAGATTAGAAAGGACACTTAGCACAAATGTTATGTCTGCTATGCTGAAACATTTCAGCATCATTATACAACATAAACGAAGTTTAAAAGACTAAGGGTTAACTAGAAAGGAAATAGCATGGAATTTCATCACAAATTATTAAACTATATTGGTTACACAGAGGTCCAATACCTTGCAGAAGCAGAATTCCCAAAGTGGGAGAAGTGAGGGCTGCCACCAATCCATGGCCCAAAGCCTGACACTGGCACCAATCAGAGTGAGTACTGCATTCTCTCCCCAGCCCCAGCTCAGCTGTGCCAAACCACTGCAGTGCTACCTGGGGCACGTGTCAGTTAATCTTTGAGATGTGTATGTGTGTGTTTCCATGTGTGAGCAGCTTTCCCTGACACAGTCCATCCTTCCTTGCTTTTTTCACTAATAAGTTGAACACAACAGCACTACACTGCCGTTCAACTCCCTCTCTCCCCAACATAACATACTTAGAATCATCTCCCAAAATCCTGCCATTTTATGTCCTCCATAATAAAAATAGTATTTAGACCTTACTGTAATGCTTAAAAGCCTAAAGCAAAAGAACTAATCCTACAGTCAAAGAATAATCACAGGAATATAGCTCTTATTCCTTGCCTCCCTCCCTTACCATGAAATAAAGGTGGTTTTGCCGAAGTAGTATTATTAATATCTTAATTTATTAAGAGTAGGATCCATGAGTTAGTCATTGGACTCTAGGTCAGTCACACCTCCTTAAACATCACTTAGATGGAATAAGATAGTTACTACAATCTTCAAAAGACTATGCCATGTTCATAATGCATCCAGAACTACAAGTTAGGAGTAATTTTGTGTTCTGACTGATATATCAAAGTATCATCATTATGGGACACATCAGCAATCTTCCAGCTTATTCTCATAGAATTTCAGATTCCTTTGTCAAGAGCAAGAGAAAGAAACGCCATCAATAGATAAATCAGAGCTATATATGGAGCTTCGGCATTCTCACGCTCAGCACCTTGGACAGGGTCTGAGGAAGCTTCATTGAGTCCAAGACTTCCCTCCTGTTTGCTCTTTAAACAGAGCATGAGGACTTCCTTTTTCAGCAAACTCCTTATTCTTACATGAAAATTCTGCACTGTTAAAATACACCCATAGCTAATAAAACACAGATGAACTGGCATAAGCTTCAGGTCATCCATTTCTTGTTTTTTTGGAGTCATAGTCCAAGACCATGCTACACATTTTTTCACATACATCGAAGTTTCTCTATGGAGACACACTGTAAAGCTCCTCTCTTTAGAGCTTTTTAACTCTATTTTGCAGATAATTAAAGAGAAAATTTTTTAACTATAACCCTATTGTCTTCAGAAGTTAAAGTATTTCTTTTGTTGTTTCCCTTTGTTAAATCAGAAGCAGTCAAACTACCAAACTAACACAAAATAAACTGAAATTAACTAAAATCGTACTTGAGAAAAATCTACTAAGATGATAATGGTTTTAATGGGGCAAGAAATAATATATACACGTCTGTCAAGATGAATGTAATGTAATATTATAAAAGTTGTGAGAAAGAACAACTGAAAGGTAGAAGTGAAATCAGAATCAGTACATTATCTGTAAGGTTAGCTTTAAAAACAGAAAAAAAACCCAGAAGTCTGAACAAGGTTATGTGCAGTCTTCCTCTACCTCCTTTTGGATGGCAAAATTTTTCACATTTAACATAAAGAAACTGCACATACTACTAAGAAGTTTCATTTAAAAAAAAAAAAAAGGAAAAAGAAAAACTAATGGAATGGCACTTTAACACTATGAACAAATTGTGATTTTATTAAGCCAGCTGCAATTGTTAAAGTCAGTGTAAAGAGAATTAAATTTAAACCTCCAATGATCATGAAGCTTGTACTCAGATGAGACATAGAATTTTTGCTGATCCTCACTGCAAGAAATAAAATAAAATGAAAAGAAAAATACTTATTTCAGAGATGCTCTTAAAAATAGGCTTAAAAATTACTATTTGGATCCACCTGCAGGCCATTTCCCAAAGATTGCAGCTGAGGGGTGAGACAGCAGGGAAACCCATTCAAGCTGATCCAATTTAGATATGCAAATTTTATCTTGTGTGTTTGAAAAGAACATTATGGCACAGCATAATTTGCACCTTGAGTTCCAAAGACTAATATTTCTAATCTAATGAAAACATGCCTCCATTGTTCACTTACCCACTCTCCAGGTTTGCTCCAATCTACTGCTCTCCTACCCAGTTAAAACTGTGGGGTTTTCCACATTTGAAACAATTAAATAACAGTAAAAAAAAATAGGAAAAAGAAATTATTAAAGTATTTGTTTTTGTCATTACCTCAAAAAGGCAAGGTTGCAAGTGGCTGAGTGATGTATGATATAACCTGTAGTAGTAATGGGGCTAATATAATCCCCACTCTAGAGATGAAATGCTAAATGAAACTGAAGTTTAAGACCATGTTGGATACAGTGCACTGCTAGGTTATTTTATTATTTGCCTTCATTGGTTCAAATAGCAATCATTTCCTACTGATAAACTTTTATAAAAACACTTTTTTTCCCCCCATCAAAGTGAATGTAACAATACTGACTATTTGTTTGGCCCATACAGTTTATACTTGCAACTATGATGGATTATTATTTCTTCTGATTCAGTGATACTATTGATAGAGAACAAGACAACATGCCTTAGAATTCATTAACATACATGCTATCCTAAAAAGAACTAGTGTAATGGAACTAGCATTAATGCTGATTACAGTCTAGCTCAATAGGCAGTAACAATAATAGCCTCAACACTTCAGAGCAAATTTTCTTCTCCAAGCTGCAAAGAGGCCTTTATTGTCTTCCCTGTAAACATACATAGTACTTATGTTGCTATAACAATAAGCAACAACAGATTTGAGCAAATATGGCTGAGATAATGTATAAAAGGAGATTCACAAAGCATACTTATTTTTTTCCTACAGATCTGGAGAGCAATCGTTGTATTGCTGCTCTTTACTAAAGAGCTTGTGTCATATTAAAGCTCTCAAACATGTAGAGTATTACCAGGTGCTGAATGAGAAATGACATATCTGATATTGCAAGGGCAGGTACAGCCTGAAAGCAGATCTATTTTGGAAGAAATATCTCCAAGATTAACACACATATAAATTCATAATGGAGAAACTCATATACTTGCAGTAAACTACCAGAATTATAACTTGTACTAAGAAACACTTACCAATCCTCTCATCATTCAATCCTGTCATTTTAAAACCATAAATAAACATATTTAAATCACTCAATCCACAAAAAGTTTAGAAGCACATTTTGAGGTAAATTAACCTCTTTATTGAACTCCTCCTACTTCAGAATAGAGTTAGTTGTAGTATTCAGCTCAGCCTCTGAGTCTTCACCCCTGAAGACAACTAAACAATGAGCTCTGTTGTGATACATCCTCATGATCTTTCTTGTTCCACAAGCACAAGACTTACAGTGGCCCAGGTTGCCCAGGGAGGTGGTTGAGGCCCCATCCCTGGAGGCATTCCAGGTGAGGCTTGCCAGGGCTCTGGGCAAGCTGCTCTAGTTGGGGATGTCCCTACCCACTGCAGGGGGGTTGGACTAGATGAGCTCCAGAGGTCCCATCCAACCCTAACCAGTCTAGGATTCTATTTCTCACTTTCACTCACTCTGGCCACAGTGGTAATAAAATAATCAAGCCCAAATATTACTGAAGTTTACAAGTCCTTTAACTATTAACTCAACTATATCTGGTGGTCCATTAAAAAGAAGAAAAACAGACTTCCAAGGAAGGTGCTTCCAGATCTCCAATACATGTAGCTTGTCTGGCAGTTTATTAAAAACACAGCTCTCCACCTACAAGTACAAAGCAGGAGAGATAGAGAAATCTGGAAGCTGAAATTTCTAGGAGTTTGCCTGCCTCTTATTTATTTAGCCAAGATCTAAGTACATTTTTGTAATATTTACATTTTATGTTTATTGTAATGACTTCATAACTACAGGTCATGTAAACAAAATGCAGTTAGAAGAAAGATCAGCAAACAAATGGTTAATCTGCTGAAAATGAGCTTAATTGAAGACTCCTCCTATGCTCTCCATCCAGAACAATTACTGGAATAGTGGGAGCTGGCACAGACTGGGAATCAGGAAACCAGCACAGGAAAAGTGCAAGGCCTATGCCTCTGCTATCCATAAAATAGCCATAAAAATAAGTTTGCAACTGTAAGTTTTAAACAATCTGTTACACCAAAGAATGACACTCAGCCTAGTTCTGAGGGTGCTGGGCAACCTTGGCTTATAAGGAGATGAATGAGCTGAAGGGGCTCAGCAGCAGAAAAGATTGGAGGGTGCTGCACAGGATCCTTGTCTAGGGAGAGTGGGAGGATGCCTGGGAATGGGATGGTGCCTCAGCAATCCTGCAGCTTTCTGTCAGATGACAACTGAACATGCAGTGTGCTGCAAAGGCTGGAATTTATCTTTAGCTCTAGAAGAGATATTGTTTTACCATGTATGAATGAGAGCTCCATAAAATATCTTTTTAGTTTTATGCTTGATTCCAAACTGCTACCCTAAAATAAATACCCCAATAAACATGTAAGGAAAACTAAGGAAATTAAAATATTTCAAAAGTGATGAAGTCAGACAGAAATGTTCATACTTTGGATGGGTAATAGTAAGAGCACTCCCCTCATGTGGGGGTTAAAGAATACACTTGACATCCCTTTGAGGCAACAGCACTTAGCCACATGGTTAACTGAGAATTATCCTCATCTTGCCAGCATCCCTCAACTGCTGTCTTCTTCCTCTCTCTGCCCATTAGATTGCTGTCCACTGGGGCTTCTGGGGCTGTGTTACTGGATTTTGAACACAGAAAATCCTTTAGTTAAATTAAATCATTCCAAAAATAAAAATGGATTAGGGTTTTTTAGGGGCATGTTAAACTTTATAAAAAAGAGAAAAGTTTCAAGACATTTCAGTCAATGTTAGGATTCAGACACTATCAAAACAACACCATAAATTCTTATAACCTATGAGTTATGCTAGCAAAACAAATATCTTATTCCTTGTTAGAATTTGTATTTCTTCTGTTTAGATACCTCCTTGATGTAATTTAGTTTATACAATGATAACTTGGTATGGCAATTACGTTCATCAGCATCCTGTTACTATTAACACTTTCCCTTTCTGCTTTAATTATAGCCTCCATTTCCTGTTAAATATGCTTTCCAAGAAGATTAACACATTAATTTCCTCTTTATATTTGTCATTGGGTGAGGAGAAGGTAAGACTCAAGTTTCCAAAACAAATCCTTTGGCAGAAAGCAAACTCTTCAACTGAATAAAAATAGAGGTTATTTTGTCACTTAAATTTTATTACATTAATTTATGTAAATCACAAAACACCAAACCACAACTAATTGGGGGGGGGCACTCTTTAAAAAAAATAAAAGAGGAGAGGATGGTGAGGGAAATCTTTAAAACCAGATTTGACAGATCTACACACCTATTAGTTTGTGGAAAAAATAAGGAAGGGAGGTGAATGTACAAGCAGATAGGTCTACACGAATTCCAACTGTATGCTGTGTGTCAACAGACATCATACATGAAAAAGGGAACTCAACACATAAAAAGTGTTTCTAGACAAAGCTCTCGTTCACTTCAATCATCTTTCCTGTCATTTAAAAATGATCATTTTAAGAGAAAATCATGAAATCTTTCCTTGAACCCCGGGGAGAGAGACTTCTACCAGTCTGACAGACAAGCATTTTAATTAGAGAAGTCAAAACTCTTGTTCAACATTGTACCTGCTCCCTTATTCAGAACAGCTGCTCACCATTACATTTCAAATCTATGAGGCATGATAGCACTAGCAGTCCAGTAAATATTTGCAATATATTACAGTCTCTGTTTTGGTGATTAACAATCCCTGAAGAGATTGAAGCAAAGCTCTCAGCTTAGTCTAGAAGGGCTCTGCATCCAGTGTGCCAGGCTGAGGCAGACACTTCTAGTGCTGAGGCAATGATGCAGCCACAACATCAGAAAGAAGGCAGTGCATTTTTAAAAACCCAGGGGACTTACAGCCCCATTTACTCCATCTGTGATACACTTTGGAGGGGGGGCNCCTTTTCTCCATCTGTGATAAACTTTGGGGGGGGGGGGGGGGAGAGAAGCAAGGTTTACTATGTATTTATCTACAAAAGATGTTGTCAAGCAGCTATTTTCCGCACACCAAAGTAACTGTCGTATTTAGAATGTTTATAAAACATCTGGAATCCAATTCTTTTCAGAGCAGTATTTTTGTGTTCTGACATGAAAGGATTTTATGAGTAGCATTCAGTCGCTGCATGTGGCTTCTGAGACCAATAGTTTCATTAGGGCTGACTGCACATTTCTGCTATAGTGGAGCCACAAAGGTATGGCTAGGCTTCGCGAACGAANGTGGGCAATGAGTTTAATGCTCCCTCTGCTGTCGGCACAGTTATCGCACCAGGGGCCACAGGAGACCCCAAGTTTTCAGACTGGAGCCACAAAGGTATGTCACTTACAAATAAGCAGAGCAGTTCTGGCCACACTGAGATGGGACATCTGAGCTCATTCAGACTAATGTGCAGGCTAGGTTACTCCAGGACTTCTCTAGCTTCTACCTTCTTCCTATGTGCTATTACACCAACACTGGGTCGAATACATAGTGTAGTTGCAGCTGGCTTTATGAAGCAGTAGTTCACAACACTTACATATAAACCTTTACTGTATTCTCCAGCCAAACACATCTTTTTGCCTTACTTAAGCCACTGGGGCAGTGAGGGGTTATATTACCCTGACAGTAATCCAATCTATTTTATTTTCAATTACCTAACTGAAAAACCCTACAAAACATGCCTATAATTAAGTTGATAGCTGTTCACCTATCACATCCAAAGAACTGTGATCATTTCTGCATGTAATAGGCAAACCTGGACTCCTAGAGTAATGAACAGCAGGATTTTAGAACAAAGCACTGCCCTGCTTATTCAAGTGTTGTCCTTTCTGTCTGCAGATTTTTCTTCCCATAACACTGCTTGTTTTATCATTTATAGCTCAGTTGTTCTTCAGTAACCTCTTGTTGAACAGAGATGTACATCTTCACAATACTCATAAATGATTCTCATAGGTATTTCCAACAGCAGAAACCTTCCCTTGAGATCTCTTTCAGAAAGCTGCACTCATTCATGATAAAAGTGAAAAAGGAAACTTCTGCAAGCACTGTTTTCTTAACTGGTTTAGAAAACAACTGTAAGAACAGAAGTGAAAAGAACAATGTCTGATTTACTGTGGGTATGCTGGCACTCAAACAAACAAAAAAATCCATATTTCCTGTAAAATTATCTTACTGAAACACATAAATAAGCCTCAAGATCAGTGTAGAAAGGTACATGAACAAATACAAAAAAACAAACTTCAGTAAAGAACTTAGCATTCTTAAGGGGAGAAAGTTGAGGGAAATGGGTCTACTCATCAAAACTTTTCTCCCCTCACTCCAAAAGTACAAGTCAAAAGCTTAGTGCAATTTATTAGTGCTGAGGTGACTTCCTAATCCTCTATTCATTGTATCCATGATAGATAACAACTGGAGAAGCTTTTGTCTGAGAGAAGTCTTTCTTGCCTCTATCTATTCAATCACATCTGCACAGAATGTTCTGAAACAAAGGAAAAGTTACACAATCCAGTCTGACCTGCAATCCCAAAGTACAAAGATAAACAGCATATTTTAGCATAAATCAGCCAACCATACAATGCATTTGATTGGGTTGTTTTTTTTCCTTCATTAATCAAGAGTTTAAAAACTTTCACATTGCTATGCTGGGAAGAACAGATATAATTTCCTCACAACTATTTCAGGCAGTGCATTTTATGGAAACATGGAATATTACACTGCCTGTGGGAGTTCTCCAATACATGGCTTCAATAGGATTCATCAGTGCCCATTGTTGTTATCTACATTTCAGCTATACTTCATTATAGTCAATAAAGACCTAGTCAATAAGATCAAATTTATCTTGCCTCTAAAACCAGTTAGATGAATCCTGCCCTAAAATACCAGAACACTTTTTGAATAAAAAAGAGGTGCTGTGTTACTCACTCAACTACAGACACCTAAATAAGATTAAACCCTTGTTCTCTTCCAGATTAAGAATTTGTTCCTTCCTTCTGCAACAATTAAAGAAAAAAGTGGAATGTATTTATATGGCAATTAAAGTTCTTTAACACTTCCATTAATAAACCAGCCTTGTTTCCTGCTCTTCTCACTAGCTTCCCTTGCAGACAATCAATTACAAAACTTGGATCACAAACATGTAATTTTTTGCAACAGAGGTCACCTTGAATCTTTTTTGTGCTTCCAGTATGACACATAAATGTAGAGCTCTGGCTAAGCAAAGAGAACAGCCTCTACAACCTGCTAACCATAAATGTTGCTGAAAAAGCTTGTTTGCTATCTAGCTCTCCACCACTGGAGAGCTTTTCTCTAAACGTATTTAATTCATTTAAAACATGCATGAAGCTCTAGTCCCACATACATTTCTTCTCATAGCAAAGCCAGCTTAAGCTCTAGTCTTTAAAATGTAAAAAAAAAATCTCCTTTCAAATGTGTATTGGATACTATGCACTTATAGTATATATATGGTTATACTCCTAATTACCCTGGAATTTTACACTTTGACACTAAATGAAAACAATTCTAGTGAATAGCCCAAATATTACATAGACTCACAGAATCATTATGGTTGGAAAAGACCTCCAAGGCCAACAGTTAACCTAACACAGCCAAGTCCACCACTAAACCATGTCCCTAAGCACCACATCTACATAGTCTTTGAATACCTCCAGGAATGGTGACTCCATCATTTCCCTGGGCAGCCTCTTCCAATGCTTATCCACTCTTTCAGTGAAGAAATTTTTCCTAATATCCACCCCTGACACAACTTGAAGCTGTTTTCCTCTCACTGGCCATTTTCCTCCTGTATACCACTGAAAACCTTTGAGAAACCTAATGTATTGGAAGCTGTCCCAGCATGTTACAAATAAAGTCCAGTTTCAAAAGCTTGCAGTTTGGAAAACAAAAGTCTTCAGTTATCTAATCACAGATTTCTGAACATGTTAAGCATGCAGGTTTTGTTTCCCTCACTAAATTACACAATGCACTATGTCCTTGGATTCTGTCCTCAGTTACATTCAGGATGCTTTATACAAAGCTGTACAGAGCAATGCTGGACATAATTTCAAGACATAGCAATTTTCCTGAGAACTGTTTTCCCATAATGGTTTCCCTGATAATGCAGCTGCTAGTCAGGATTTCAATACTTTGGTTTTTAAATGTATAGGGAAGCTGGGCTAATTATGGGGGGATAATGTTAAATTAACCTACTCAAGTAAAACGAACAAAAAGAATTCAGAATCTGCAGAACTAAGGAAAGGCCATTTTATTTTCCCATCCAATTTTAGAAAAAGAACTATTCAAGAAGTTGTATGCATCCTCAGGACACAATTACACCATTTAATATATCACTTGGTAAGGCTTGAATATGTTTTATACTTAATAAGTATCTGTTACATAACTTTCCTCCACTGTCTTTAATTCCTTCATTAAGTAAGTTGGTATTTGCATTTGCACCTATAGCAGCTGTACTATAGCTGCAGGGCACAAGAAAACAAACCCAAGAAGATAAATTAATAAAACATCATCTTTTCCATTTAATAAGTTCTCTTTCTTTTTTTATTGGAACTGTTTGTAATATTAGGTACTATTTCAGCATTGTAAGTTAATAAATCATATAAACCTTGTATTATTCAAGCTGACTGAACTGCCAAAGTATCATCTCTCACTAGAGGCACAACTTGCCCTTAAGCTTGTCTCATTTTGTGGTGTTTCTGAGGAGTCACTTTGTATCCAAAAATGTTACTCAAAACATGGAAACTAGTAGAAATGTAATAAATCAGAAATCATTCTTGGTCTAATATTTTATCACAGGAAATAAGTGACAAGTTTATATTACTGTGTTGCTCTACATTAACTAAACCAGTGACATTGCTGAGAAAATAAAGATGAGTATTTCAATTAGCTCATTCAAAAGTCTGCATGCCATCATACATTCTTAGAAAGAATATCCAAGTTTCAAGACTATTTGCAGCCAGCAGATATATATTTTAGCTAGCATATAGCCATCAAAGACTGGAAAAGTAATTGATACTTATTATGTCAGCATGTTTTCTAATATGTATACAATAAAGAGTAAGAAACAGAGTAAGAAGTATCAATTTATTCATTAAGAACCATTGTTAGTGAAAAGGCAATTCCAGATTGCTGAGTGCCAGGCATCTGGAAGCTTCTTTCCCCATGGGACAGGCTATCATGCATTAGGAGACCTAGATGAAGGAAGTAAAGCACCAGTTTTGACTTTGCCCATTCCTTTGAAAGATTTCCAAAGTCCTATTTTTCTATCTGTTATAAAAATGTCTTATTTATGTAAACAAAAATCTCCCTATAGTACTTTCTTGTACCTGGCAGGGCCCTACCCCAGGCTTTCTGACAGCTCCATTAATGCTTTCCTCCTTTTAGTCCAACTGACATCTTTTCCAACCATCTCTACTTTGCACTTTGGAGCAAAGGTAAGGCACCTATGAAAAACCAGAAAAATCACTATTTTAGAAGCATCAGAAGCATATTGCAGCAGGGACTAATGGCCTGTACTGGTTTTAGTGCCAAAATTCAGGTATTAACTCATATTTGACAGCACTTAACATCCTAAGACTAGCATAAGATTAGCATACATTATAGTAGCTGTATACCTTTAATAATACTTATGGTTTTCTGCATGAGCTTTTATGTTGCCACAGTGCAAGCCTAAGATCTACTCTATTAAGTGTTTCAAACACTGTCCTAAACCAAATTTTACTACTATACCACTTTTCATGAGCTGTATTGCTCACGAAGGATTGTGAGGGAGGAAACGTGGCTCAGCTCAAGCAGCATATTTATACACACCCAAATAAAACACAGAGTAAAGATTCAGCATATCTCACACAATGGTTTGGGTTGGAAAGGACCTTTCAAGGTCAGCTCATACATGTCATACCAATAAAAAGGAAACAAAATCATCATGAGACTTCTAAAATCCTTAATCTGACTTTCTGTTTGGGTTCAATAACAGATTTAGCATTATCAAAGAGTTTGGGCACAGCTGCCAGTTCCTCCCAATTGGCCAAGAAACATTTCTTCCTTTCTTCCTGAAAAATTAAACACTTAATTCCCATGAAGAGGCACATGCCAGTGGTTAATTAGGGAGCATTTTACAAGAAAAAGAAAAAATTGTCATCAGCACAGCAGGCAAATATTGACATTTTTACAAGCCCAGCCATGCCACAGTTTAATTTCTAATTCCAGAGCTCTTGCAGGCAGGCAGCTGCTGCCCTGGCAAGTGGGGAACCTCAGCACTTACTGCAAATCTCAGCCTTCTGATACTTATTCAAACTGGCAAGAAACATTCCCCCTACATCACTTTCCACTATTTGACAGCCTGGCCATCCATTAAATGCATCTTGTGGAGATGTCCATAGATCACTCTGTAATTCTTCCTTCTAGCTACTGAAAAATAATGTGATGCTTAGGAAGCTGGGAGGGCTCCCAGGTCCCCTGGTGCCTGACAGGCAGGGGGAAAGCAGGAAAACAAGTCAGCAGGGTGAAGGCACAGGCTTGATGGGAGAGGCCCAGTAACAGATTACACTGATTAATGGGTAGATACAAGACACTTCTTCAGTGAGAAGTCACAGAGTAGGGTTAGCTGCTGGGCAGATAGTAAACAGATATTTGCAGTGAGAATTGTTGCGACCTGTTGCCAAAAGTCATGCCACTCAAACCTATGCAAGGGCAACACCAACTGATATAGGCTTACAGGGGATAAAGAAGAGAAACTGCTAGGAGAAAAAAAAAAAGGGCATAACCAAAAGAAAGCAATAGAATAATAAAACCTCAAGTTGCCCTTTCTTCTACATTTCTAGAAATCCTCTAAGTAAAATCCCATTTTCACTCTAAATTTGAAGTTGTAATGTGGCAGATGTGATTCAGTAATGTCATCCTCCTAAAGTGGGAAATGGAGCCACAAGCATTGCAGTGTGTATAGACATATACATTCAATTATAGGGGCAATTAGAGAGGATAAAAAACAGATTAGGTCCTCCCTCTAGAATACATACCCTGCCAGAGAAACTGAGATGAGGGAAGAGGTGGTAGGGGTTAATTACCAGCTGGAACCCAAATGCTTTCTTTTTGACAGTTCAAAATGAAAATCTGCTTAAGTGGCATAATTTTAACCAAGCACTGACACACACATATTAACAGAAATTCTTCAGTCCCTTTTAAACTTTTCTTTGTGTAGTCTGAGAAAGCATTGCTTCTCCTTTTATTGCACAACACTATCCTCCCAGAGGATAAAACCAAACCAAACAAAAAAAACCCCTTACAATGTCAAAGACCAAATATTTAGCATAACCACATTCAAGCAGTTTCCTAAATCTGATACTGATCATACAGGATAAAAACAAACAAACAAACAAACAAACCTCACAGTGTCAAAGACCAAATCTTTAGCATAACCACACTCAGAAGGTTTCACTGCTCATCCTCATGACAGTTACTGTACTATACTTAATTTACATATATAGTACACTCTACTTAACATGTAGAAAACTGAATTAGAGAAAGCAAAACATGTTATTGGAGAACTGAGGAAGAAATATTTTCTAACTACCACAACAACAGTTTTGCATAAAAAACAAACAAAACATTCTTGTGTTTATTCAGCTGGTAAAGTTCTGGCTTTATACTTCACATGCTGTTCCATTGCCAGGGATTGTGTAAAATAACAACACTGAGTATTCAACATAGTACTTTTAACACATTTATCACCATGTCTTCTCTATTAGCAAGTTGAGTTGGGTAGTAGGGACTAATCAAAATGCCTTTTAACATCCATTAATACCATTCAATTAATCATCTATTAGGTTTAGAAACAATGCCAAGCTCATTTTATACTCTCCATGTTCAATGGGCATAACAGTTTCAAAAACAATGTCATTTTTACCACTGAACAGGTCAAAATAACTGTTTTCTCTTATTATTAAAGATTTCTGGGGTAAGGGAGAGAAATAGCCAATACTTATTTGCTGAAACCATTAAAGACTTTCATTAATGACCAAAGGAAAATCATTAGAACCAGAATAAATAATGTGTTCATCATTTCAAGATATAAACATTTAACAGAGAACGTGTTTCTCTGGTGACAGATAATTTTTTTAAGTTACAATTAAAAATATATAGATCCTACTGCAACATTATCTTGAAAATAGCAATTTTTAAAGGAGTGAAATGGAAAAGGAGGAGGTGCAATCTTCCATTCTTTCCCAATCCATGGCTGAATTTGGAATTCCCAACACAGATGGTAAAGAATATGAAATATGGGGTAATTCCTCAGGGTTTGGTAGTCACCTGTCTCTTTTCAGCATCACCAAACTCATTTCCTCAATTAAGATCTGCCAGAATCAGTAAGATGACATCCCTCTACTACTACTATGATTTTGCTCGACCTTGATATCATGAACAAGAATGTGATTATGATAATTAACCAATTATTTTTACACAACACAACAATCAAAAAGACTAAGATTCCTTCCCTTTTCTCATGATAATACCTCAACATTCTGAGTTTAGTTCACCTTCAATTGCCCACATGCAATCATTTACATTTGGCTTAGTTTTTATTTCTTATTTCTAAAATAGGAAAAAATAGAAATGGAAAACAGTGAAGTTTAAGAATATTCATAAAAGCATGCAAGGTGTGTGATTTATGTAGGACAATAATTAAATATTGTAGTGTTGGCAATATTTTACAAGATTTACTGGTATGAACAATGAATGACAGCACATCTGTTAGGACAACTAACAATAATCCAACAGCTACACAATCATATGCATTGCACATTTTATAGAGTTTATATATAAAAAAAAAAAGTGTTAAGGTTATTTGAGAGGATTTAAGTTATTTTGGTAGTTTGTAGACAATACAGCCATCCCTGCCTTCCAAGAGACTTTTTGTCCCATAATCCTTATAGTTTTTATAGAGTTTTTTCCAATAGTTGTTTTATTAAATCAAATAATTTGGGGAAAGATATTTTTGCAGCTTTCTGATTATGAAAAGGAAGTAGCCAAGCTACTGTGAGGTCATTCTGTAGAAAGGCAAATCAATCAGAGCAAAGTATGTAAAAGTGACTTGCATCAGTTTTCACTCAGTGAAATGTAATTAATACCAAACTGCTACCCTAATCAGACTATTGATTCTGGTAATATAGTGGTTCCACAAAATATTCCTGGCTTTGTCCCCAAATATCACAAATTGACTACAAACCATGCTGGTTTAGAGAAAAGAATCATCTCCTGCTCAGAAATTAATCTCGCCGATTTTGATCACTCTAGGATTTATACTCAAACTATATATACACATAAACTATGGAAGAAAAGAACAATATTTTTCTGCAACCATCATTACTTTGAAGTCCAAGCTAAGTTGCTCAAAGATAGTCATTGATGATGAACTGTACAGTTTCACAACCAATTTCTGACTTGAGAGACAACCTAAGTGCACAACAGCAAGTTAGCTATTACAGCCTAGAGATGTTTTTCTTTACTCAGACATACTTATAACTTGGAAAAAAAATTATAAACCTGAAACCCTCTCCATTTAATTTAGACAAACTGCAGTTTGCTCTTATCCACATAAAAATCATGTCTGCTTTGTTAGTCTGATTGTAGGAGTGCTTTATGCACTTTCTAGCTCTATCTGTAAATTGTGCCTCAAGTTAACCAAAGATAATTGCTATTGATTTAAAAGAAGTTTCCAATTTTCTGTAACAAATATGGAAAAGCTGATAGGAGAGAGACAAACTAATATTCCACCATATCTAAAAAGTTGTAAGTAGTAGAAACTGAACACACCTCATTGCCACAGTAAACATTCCTTGTCCACTGCTAGTGAGGGATTTCATAACCATCATGACTCCAGGGCATGTTAAAGTGATACCACAGGGACAGGGAGCTTCTGTGCAGTGAATTCATAAGAAACCTAGAAATAAATATATAAAAAATAAGAAGGCAAAAATTAAACAAATTACCCATACGAGTTGCCCCTGTGATTCATTCAATAGAGGCTACTCATGGGCAGTGTGTTGTGATGATCTAAACTATGTACAACCAATAGTAAATTCAGCATTAGTATCTCTTTATAGCCAAAAACATATAATGATAAGCATATTTAAATGGTTCCCATCATTTCAAAGCCCCTGGATGCTTTCTAATTTCCCTGAATAGCCCAATATTTAACTCTCCATAGCATATCTGGAAGGTCATTCCACACATTTTTTGTTTCTGTGAAAAATGGCTGCCAGGCATTTGGTTTGAACTTCTTCTCCTGCCATTCTTTTTCTTTTCCATTTATGCCATCTGATCACATTACTTACATCAATCTCAAAGTTCTAATTTAAGAGGACATTCCTCTGAATCATGGCTTAGGCTTGCCCATACTTTTCCAAATGTATTGAAAGAGATCTTTATTTTCAGTCTGAAGTAATTTTAAAAAATACAATCTGTTACCTGCCACCCATTATTGCTCCAAATTATTAAGATTAAATCATTACAGAGGCTTATTAAAATAAAAAAGTCCAACTTCTGACAAATTAATCAGCTCAAGCAACCAGCTGATATAAACAAAATATCCAATATACTAAGCACAGCATGAAGTAATGAACAGGACAGGCAGAATGATTCTGCATTTATACAATCACACCTCCAAGTTTCCTTAGCTAGGAGAAATATATCAGCTAAATAGAAAAAAAAAATCCTGTTAGTCATTCTCTTCTGCTCCATTTGCTTGATGTCCCAACTCCTTTTCTGGAGTTCAGGAAAATGTTCAGTTTTATTGCTAATATAACTTTCCTCTTCTGCCTTATGAAGGACACAGAAGAGCAGAATAAGCTGACTATAAAAAGATGGACTGCAATAAGGATCACTTTTTCCTTAGCTGTTCCCGTGTTTGCCTACACTGAGAAAATTCATTTGACATCTTCCTACCATGTTTTAGTTGTACTGAAAGAGATCAATCAGGGTCAGAGAACCTACATGTAGTCAAAACATTACAAAAAGACGTTTTAATGTAATCTAGATTTTATTGTACAAAGAGTTTCACTCCATTTTTAAGCTGTAACATTGGGCTTTTATGCTGACTATTTTAAAAATGCCAGTAACAACAGGTTGGACTAGATGATCTTTCTAGGTCCCTTCCAACCCCTGACATACTGTGATACTGTAATTGTCCTTTGCATCCTCATGAGAGTGGATAAGACTATTTTGTTTGAAATCCCTCATTCCAAAATTGTTTAGTTTTTGTCTTTATCAGGAAAGTTTAAAGGAAGCTGTCTGGTATTAGCAGAGAGCAATGCTAGTCTGTATATTAGTATGCTCCCACTATCCAATTTGGGGACTTGAAGAAAGAAGTCTGTTGTAAGAGAGAATGAAATATGCTTTTGTGGTTTATTTTACTTATATAGACCTTCATTCAACAGTAAATCTCTCAGTAATACAAGGAAGTGGAAATTGACCTTCCTGGGCTTTTAGACTAAGTTCAAAGATTCTTTAACACATTTTTACTGGTTTTGGGTGGGATAGAGTTAATTTTCTTCCCAGTAGCTCATATGGGGCTCTGTTTTGGATCTGAGGTGAAATGAGTGTAGGTAAAACAGGGATGTTTTCATGATTGCTGAGCAGTGCTTACACAGCACCAAGGCTTTTTCTGTTTCTCACACTGCCCCAAAGTGAGTAGCTGGAAGTGCACAAGAAGTTGGGAAGGGACATAGCTGGGACAGCTGACCAAAGGGATATCCTATAGCATATTATGCAATGCTCAGCAGTAAAATCTGGGGGAAGAAAGAGAATGAAGACATTCAAAGTGATGATGTTTGTCTTCCCAAGTAACCATTACAGACAATGGAACCTTGCTGTCCTGGAGATGACAGAACACCTGCTTGCTGATGGGGAGTAGTGAATCTATTCTTTATTTTGCTTTGCTTGTGCATACAGCTTTTGTTTTACTTATTAAACTGTCTTTCTCTCAACGCATGGGTTAGAAAACTTTAGCCCTTCTGATTCTCTCTCTCCCTGTGGAGAGCAAGTGAGCAGTTGTTTGGGGCAGAGCTACCCACACATGTTTAAACCATGAAATGCACTTGCTCTAATTCAGAGAATTTTAGACCAAACTCGATGGGTGCAGTTAGCAACTCTAATATGCAGATATCCAGGTGAAGCAATAGAAGGGAAGTCTCATCCACAAGTTAATTTAAAGTAAACATCCCAAGAGTTTCACACAAGCACCACAACCCAACCAATTATATACAAACAAGTTGAGTAATGTATACAGCAGAATGGTCAAAAGCAACAAATTTCTTTTCAGTTGAACTTCTGAACTGTTGAAAATGAAGCCAGTCTCAGCCAAATTTGATACAGCAATTTTATGATGAGGCTGATATTTCACATTCAGCTTTCAGCTTGAAGCAAATTTTTTATAGCCTGAAGAGCAGAATTATAATAAAATGCTGACAAGCCCTTACCATACAAAATAGTTTCTGCTACAGGGTGGATTGCCTATTTCTGACATTTCAAAATAAATGAATTTACATTTAAGAAATGAGATACAGTTCACATCCAGTAACTGTAATTCTTTATGGCTTTCTCTATTTGACAGATGTAAAATACACAGCAACAAGACAAAGCTCAGCTTCTTCTCCCTACCAAAGTTTGAAGTTGAAATGTTTCAGGCTTCAACCCTGAGGCCTGTTAGGTCTATCAAGCCTCACAGTATTTCAGAAAGAGAAGTATCCTCTGCAAAAGCAGCAACACACATGTTCCTGTGTCTCAATTCCAATCCTTAACAACTCAAGTGAAGCTCCAATGATTTAATGCAACAGGCAGAGTTGTTCTACCTCCTTCTGCCACCTGAGTGTAAGATTTTTCCAGCAAAACTGTTTCTGAGCCTTCCATTAATAAATAGTGGTGCCACAAGTAGCATTCAGAAGAAACACATAGACAGGGAAAGGCTGTCATTTGCTGCCATTTACTACAAGAATCTGCAAGATTGCACAAGGAAACATCATTGACATCAGTCTAGCACCCAAAACTTATAACCAAGAATATCAATCCTCTTCTTGGCTTGCAAGCAGAAACCTGGCTATTAAAATCAGAATGCCCAAAGTTTCTCCATTTACTATTGCAACACATAGAAGATCATGAGTTGAAATGAATGTTTTAAAGAGGGACATAAATTTTCTGCTCAGTGTAGTAATTTCAGTTACTAATAGATATAAACCTAGGAAAGAGGAATCTTCCTCAAACTTGTTTTAAAATAGCCTTAATGAATTCTTGTTCACCAGAGGATACATTTTGCTCCTTCTTTGGCAAAAGGTACAGCTTACAATAAAGAGAAGTGGCGGGTTTTGTGTTAGTTCTGCTCAATAATTTTATCATTTTATATGTTATATATATATATTTATATATGTTATATATGTTTTATATGTTATATATATATTTATATATGTTATATATGTTATATATGTTATATATATTTATATATGTTATATATGTTTTATATGTTATATATATATATTTATATATATAAAGCATATATTAATAATTAATATAAACATATGTATATAACATATAAAAAATTATATGTTCTATCATTTTAGTTCCCTCTAAACTGCAAAAATAATTCATTACACTCTTCTTCTAACAGCTGACAGACTGTAAAACTACCACTATTTCACTGGGTTTGATTTGCTCTTTTCTTGTAGGTTTTTTTTAATCATCATTTGATACACCTCATTTTCAATAAGAACACAGTCTTTCAACATTGCTTTTGTTCATATCTGCTCATTTCCAGAATAAATAGTCACTGCTAGGTGGCTCTTTTCCACACAGATTTTTTTTTCCTCCCCTTATACATTTCAGTTTTGAAAAGATTTATTTTCAGAACACCTCATTCAGTCACAACCATTCTACCACTAACATCATGAATGGCACACTTCTGCATTTGGTAATTTCTATGCAGATTCATCAAATAGTCCTAGATTATAATACCTAGTATAACATAAAAAGTTATATACAATAGACCTTACAAGATCACTGGAGGAATCATTCAAGCAATTAAACCCAAACAGAAGTATAAAGTCAGACATTAAACACCCAGTTTTGCTTATGGAATCATGTCTTGAAATTATCATGTTAGTAGTCCAAATCCACTTTGGGTATTTTCTCTCCTTGTTCTGCCTTTTCTGATATTTCTTTGTACCTAATAGTCCCATCTGCAAATACACTTTTTATCATAACACAGGTTGAAGGAGTAGTTTCACAACTACTTCTTATATATTCAAAGTCAGAGATAGAACAGGATAATAATGAGATCAGAAATACCAATTTTACTAAGATTACCTTACATAAATGAATTTAAATCACAAAATTCTGACCATAGATCTAAACAATTTGGCACTGGAACGTTTTCTTTAGATTTACTTGCACAATCTGTGACTCCTTGGGCCCAAGTAGGCTTTTATACTGTTGCTACCTTATCTAAGTGTCTTTAAATGACAAAATTAAAAATAATGTAATTTGTATAAGTCCATCAGGCAATATTCTATTAAGATAAAGAAGTATCTCTGCAAAATAGAGAAAAAATAATAGCAGACAGCAGATGAGGGCAGATGCTAGGTGAATGAGTTAGAAGGTAATACTAAGTCAATGTCTTGCTGCAAATACTCCAAGATCCTGCTGCAACTACTGGAAGGAAACTCAAAGGAAGAAATGAGATTTTTTTTGTCCAGTGCCATTTGTAGCTGGCAAAGGAACAAACAGTGACTGGCACCAGTGTGAAAATTTACAAACATCACCATCCCAACTACTTTAAGAGTCAACATATGTAAAGGAAAAGGACAAACACTCAACTTGTGCTTCAGTGTTTCTACAGAGCATTTGATTGCAACTCTTCTTTTCCTCTGCCTTTGCTACACTTAACCAGAATGGAGATATGAAATATTTAATTCTCATTCATTTTTCACTTCCTCACATCATTACTATTCCAGATCACTATCCAGTCTGTTTTGTATCTGGATGTGATGCCACTGAATATCTGGCTTCAGGAAAGAGCAAAACAATTCCTATGAGACTTTACCTAATAATTGTTTCATACTCTACATCAGGGATTGGCACAAATGGCAAAAGTCTTGGAGACTGTCCTCTGTAAAATACCACTCATTGCACTGCAATTTTAATGCAATTTGGAATTCACCAAGGACTTGAACTCTTATTTACATTTCCCAAATATATGTTAATTAATTCTAATGACATTAAAATAATCTCCCATTTTCATATGGCAAACAGAAATGAATAAAAGGAAATCATTCTTACTAGATTTTATTTCACAGTACTTACAAAAGGATTTTACATGATTAAATTTCACAAGAATATTCCACAAGAGGAAAAGATCAAAACAAGCTCTTCTGTAGACCATGAAAATCAGTCACTTAAACTCACAAAAATAAAGAGATTTAAAAAATAGGTTTTAGATGTAAAAAGTTGTGTCCTGAAAAGGATCTAAAACAAACTTGCTTTAAAATGTGATTATGAATAGATTGGGTACTATAATTCAAGTTACATTAGGATCTCATTTCCTTCTAGATTCAAGGGATTCCACAGATTACTAATTAACACTACCTATAATTATTTTTATGTTGCTTGATCTTTTTATGCTCTAACTAAAGGGATAATGAAGGGTTAAATGTTGCCATGTGGCAATACTTAGCATTAATTAGGTATGTGTGCATGCATACACAGATACAGCTTAATGAAGCAGTCTCCTAACAGAATTATCACACCAAGTGCAATCTCTGTTACCTTAGAGCCATTAGCAGATTCCTGCAAATTTATAAATCCCAAAGGACATTTAAAAGTTAATAACAGCACATTACAGTTGTGTCCCTGTCACAAAAGTCCTGGTACATTTTGCTGTTCAAGTCACACTTCATGGTAGCACTTTAAAGCCAAAATAGTCACTACAAATCACCCTTCAGTTGAGCATTACCCTTCTGAGGGCTTCCTTCAAAGAACCCTCTGTATCCTTCAGAAACTCTTCATTGTCCCTTTTCTTAATCATTTGACTGACAGCTGAGTACAGAGCTTAATTTTTTTTTCCTGTGCACTGAACTGAAAGTATAAAACTTATGTAAACCTGAAAGACATCTACTCATTAAGTGCTAAACTAAATTATTCCAACCCAACATTGCTCTTTGCACTGCAAGTAGGCTTTTGAAACAGTGTACAGGGATTCAACTACACAATTCATTAAAGTGAGTGCAAGACATACAGCTAAAATTTACTGCCAGAGAAAAAGTTACCTTTAGGAGACATCTAATAAAATTTAAGTATGAGCTGTGGTACCTGAATATCTTAAAGAGCATTATTTCCCTGCAGCATAAAGCTGAAGGGAAAACAGAGCTTTAGGATGCCTGTGTCCAGCAATCATGGTTATTTTTTAGACACATTCTGTAAGTGTCTACTTGGTGATGTTGTGTCTGTTATTTTATTTATTTTATTTTGGCTATCTAAACTGTCTCTAAAGTGCCTGTCTGCATTCGCATTTTAATGAATAATAATTGGTATTTATTCAGCACATTCTGTTGGCATGTTAGAGGTTCATTTACAGATTAATATTTCTTATTACCTTCAACAAACTCTTCATAGATATTCAGATTTGGGTATTACTAGCAAGCAAGGAAGACACATGCATGGACAGCATTAGAATTTGGTTAACCTGTTGGCCTCAGCTTTAGCTTTTGCATTACAATAGGTGTCAGTGGGGGCTGAGGATGCCTGGACTTTAGGAAGCTGCACTGCATTGCAGGGAGATGAAGAATTCAAAAAAGACTGCTCACTGAGATGTCTGAAGGAAGATTTCAATTTGCCATTCTTGCCATGGTCATTTCAATGCCATTCTTGCCAAAGTTCTGCAAACCACTCAGGAGAAATGAGGAGCAATCACTGCTTTCCACAATGATACTGAGAGTAAAGAAAATATTGGAGATATTGTGATCAAAATGAAAACCAAAAATGATATCAGATACCCTGGTCTGTGTGAGTTCATAACTTAAACTGAGTTGTGCACATTGTGCCTTAGCAATTTAAGTCCCAACTAAGAGGAGTGAAAAGGTTGAACATTAATTCCAGAAAGTGCTTCCCACCTGGGTTAGTTAATCTGATTTCTGATTTTGACAGTTACAATTCAGTAGCCACTCCTTACTTTATTTGGCATTCTTTAAAATGAAGACATTCATAAAAAACAAACACTCTACTGCTACAGTAAGTACAACTACAGAGTTGACAGCTGTGGATATCCACAGTATAAAGAAATAAACCTACAGAAGCACAGAAATGACATCTGCATTTCATATTCCTGTCTGGTAGATCAGGTTTAAATGTCAAGTTTCTGTGGAGAGATTCCTCACACACACAGCATTAATTTCTCTCATCCATACATTGTTCTCAGGAAATTTATATTCCATCATTCCTTCCTTATGTCTCTCTCTTTTTTTCCTGAACTTAATCTAGAACAAGCACTCATGCAATGGGCTGCCCTACATTTGAAAAGTGTGAAGGCTGTCCTCTCTGAACACTGCTGTCTTCACATTAACCTTTTATCACACACAGAATCTATCTAAAAATAGACATAAAGGTAGATACCTAAGGTAGTATCCTAGGCAATGCAGCTCAAGGGTGAAGGAAGTCACTCTCCAAGCAGACATCTAGAATAAAACACACCAAGTGCTGCTTTGTCTCTTCCAGTGAGTGGAGCTCCTGAAAGTGGAGCATATGCTAACTCAGTTATACACATCAACACTGTAGAGAATGAAAACAGGTGTCTCCTTATGAAAGAGAGTAACAAATACTATAAATAGTGGAAGAATTACAATATTTACCATTTGCAAAGGCATTCTCCCTTGAGAAGGCAGCAGGCAGAGGCCTGCAGACAGGACCTTAAAGCCTAAAGTCAAAATATAATCTAATCAAGAAAGATTACAAATGTTTTTAAGACACTTGAGGAAGATGAAAATGAGTATTACCATATGATGTCCAGTGGTATAATCTCTGGGAATAAGGATCATCCAAAAAGAAAGCTACGATCAAGCCATATTATCCCTAGTTAGAGCAAATGAAAGTTCACACATAGCCTGCTCTAGTGATTTCCCTTTAATATTGGTGTGGTTTGCTGCAACTTTAGCTGTTACATTTCTTGCTGTTTTCCAAACTGAACATTTAGTCCTATGAATAGGTTGAAAAAGAGTTACTGACTTAATACAGCGATGAAAAAAAGGTTAAATCACATTTTTAAGCTGTCAGCTCTTCTTGAGAAAGACTGATTTCAGATGTACAAGACCATTATATGGCTTATTCTTTTCTACAGAAGTGGGACACAACCACTCATCTCCAGAGGAAAAATGCATTTTAAAATATTAAAATTGAAATAAAGTAGTTTTGCCAGTAATGGGAATAACATAGGGCTAGAAGAAGATGTGATAGGAGGTATAAATAGACATGCAGATAGAAAGAAAACCAGACAGATATCAGTAGGCAGGGAAATGTCAACTAAGTTGATTTAAACTTCCTACAGGAGGCTTCCCATGTAAATCCAGCATTAAGAAGAAAAAGAAAGAATCTGTGAAAGACCAAGGGCTATGACAGGAATGGTAAAAATGCACAAATTACATGAAGACATTTAAGCAACATAAGAATGGCCAAGAGCTCTGAGTGCCCAGAAATCTGGCAGGAGCTGGAGGAACATGATGACTGCAGAAGCAGAAAAGGGATGTAGGACTGAAAATACAAAGAAACCCTCTACTAACACTAAGACAGACAAATTTATGATCTATAAATATTTTCATGTGTGGTTCCAATTAAATGAATTTGTGTTTAAAATATGAAGTATTAAAGTCCATTCTAGAATAGTGTTGGTCAGACAAATTTTCTTCAATTTCTGTTTTCTTGAAGGAAAAAATAAGTTAAATATGAAAAAGTAGAGGCATTACTTTGACATTCCAGACACTGCAGACATTTTCATGTTTTCTAACTGGATACACACTTTAAAAATAATAACAATAATAATTCCCTCCTCTTATCCCCCAACTCTTCTCCTTCCATGTGCCAGTAATAAAGAAAACCCAAAGCCTTAACTACTGCACAGATCATTTCTAAACACAAAAAAAACCCCAACCTCCCTCCATAAAATCAATGATTTTTATTTGATCCACATACATTTATTTGCTTTTTCCCAGGTTCTTTTAACCTTCTTTGTGCATGCTGTGAGATTTTATTGTTGGAAGGTTTGCATATTGCAATGCCTTGTTTAATGATTGACATTGCTTAAAAAAACAGTATCTGTCAGCACTGAACATCAATTTAATCTTCACTTAAGCATTCTTTGTGCTTCATTGTACTGGAAACTTATTGCCTTCTTTTTTTTTTCCCAAGCACAACTGCATTTAATCCCAAGCAACATGTACAGGAGAGAGTAGTGGAGATTATTATGATGAAAGCATACTGTAAACAATTGATTTCCATACTCTCATTCAGCCAAACAGCATACAAAACCTGTGAACCACTTCTTCAGGAGGAAAAAAATACTAAAACATACAAAACCCCTACAAATCAACAACCTCACTAATTGACAAGCATTTCAATCTAAGGATTTTTGATCCTCAAATATTGAATTCTAGCAAATAATCACATTATTCTGCAAGTTTCCAGTGTATATCTTTGTGTCTGTGTGCCCCCAATTTTTAGTTTTGATGACATTCACTAAATTTAAAAAAACCTATTAATATTTCTATTATGCTGACTTGATGCTTAACAGAAACTACCAAACTCTATTCACCCAGGGCACTATTTGCCTCTACAAAATGAAAAGCATGTTCATCTTGGATGCTAGTTGAAAAGGACAAGTTTTTAAACACATTTTAAATGAAATTAAATTCTGGATTTCAGTCTATATAGCTTGTACTACTTAAAAAAACAAAACCCACACACAAACCACTTCAGTTTATCAGGTTGTAACACCAGTTCCTTAATAGAAAGACTCAGGGAGAGAAGATATCCACACCTCTACAAGGCAATATGGCAACAACCCTCCAGCACAGGCTACAGTTCAGGGAAAACAAGAGTGGTCAGTTGCTTCTAAACCTGGTGCACAGAGCCTGAGAAACATCCAGGAATACAGCATCATCCTTGCCATGCCACAAGTCATCCCTTACTGCAAAATGCTAAACTGCAAGCAGAGCCAGCATGACTTCTCTCAGGGATGCAGGACTGGAGATGTAATTCTCCAAGTCTCCTGCAGTGCATGAAATGGAATTTCTCACATCATTGAATACATATATCCCTGCTTTTAACGTATCAGCTGCTGAACAAATAGGTTGAAAACAAGATCTTCATATTCATTATGACTATTGTTCCTTTCAGGATCCATGGGTTTTCTTATTACTTTCATGAGTAGAGTCTTTAAGCATCTCCCTATAATATAGTAGATGAAAACAAGCTTTGTTCCCTTNACCCAAACCATTCTATGATTCTATGATCCTCTTCCATTGGAGAAGAAATATAGGCAGTGGAGGCTTGTTCTAGGTAGTACTAAATACATCCTTCTAGAGTTATGATGGCCTGAAGACAAATGAGGCAAGGTTGGTGGTGTAAGTAGTATCTTTCTCCCCCAAAACTGTCTGGGGAAGAGAAAATGAATAATAAAACCCAGTCCTTTACCAGATAGTTCCAGCAAACTTCAGTGCTAATTGCAACTAGTATGTTGTTCTAAGAAAGCATTTCTCTTTATAGTGTGCTTTTTATAAACATACACCTCTGTGCCATTAAGTGCTAGAAAACAAGATAAAAAAATATGTATTTTTGCCTGTTTAAGAAAAAGTGGTGGTCAGTGGTTGCTGTTAGTTTTTGTCTGTGTAATCATTTCAGACTCATCAATGAGGAAATTTTATCTTTGAAGCTTAATATTTCCTGTGCAGAGCTTAATATTTACTGTTGTGTCAGAGGAACAAAGCACTGGTGGTAGCTAAACAGCAAAACCAACAGTGACTGCAGTCCAATTTATCCATAGGGAAAAGGATTTGCTTAGTTGAAGAATCCTTCTAAGTAACTCACAAAATGAATGAACACACTGTTTTCACAGTTTGAAGAGGAAATAACCTTTTTGTTCTTGCAGTCCTTTCCATGCTTGAAGAAAACTTAGCCTCACTTTTTAACTGAGCAAACAAAGCTGAAATGTTTTGTAACATAATCATACAATCAAGGACAAATGCCCAAACTGCCATTTGTTTTCTACAAAGAGAAAGAGAGAGAGAGAAAGAGAGAGAGAGAAAGAGAGAGAGAGAAAGAGAGAGAGAGAAAGAGAGAAAGAGAGAGAAAGAGAGAGAGAGAAAGAGAGAGAGAAAGAGAGAGAGAAAGAGAGAGAAAAAGAGAGAGAGAAAGAGAGAGAGAAAGAGAGAGAGAAAGAGAGAAAAGGAGAGAAAACAAACATTATAAACCAAAAAAATCTCCAAACACTTCAGTAGAAATAAATTGTGTGTTATCTGAGCTTCACAGCAAAAACACTTCTGAATTAGGACATATGATATACACTCACCACAGAGTATGATAAATCTTATGCCCTACACATTCACCTCAGTGCACCATTACTGGATGTAAACAGAGATTTCTACTTCAGAATATAGCACATACACAGACATGTTCTGGACAGGCTGAAAATCTCAAGCACCTGCATTTTGCCAAAGCAGCAGGACTTGGAATTTCAAGATACTTTTCTGTCTAATCTGGAATTTCAGAGGAGTTTCACTACAGAGCTAACAGAGTTTCAGGGGACCTAAAGCTATTAGCTACAGATACACACACAAAAGCAACTGTATGTATCAGTTGTGGCATCTTATTCATCACTTGCATCTTCTCCCACTGCTGTCAGACAGGCAGTGTGCAGCTAAACTTACGAAGGAATCATGCACTCAGACCCTCTGGAATATGGTAGCTACATCAGTATGTAGGCATTATGTACATTTTCAGTACAGAACCAGCTCACAGCTCATGTTTGAACAGAACAGAATACACTGTTTCAGTTGAAAGGGACCTAAAGTGATCTTCTAGTCCAACTGCCTGACCAATTCAGGGCTGACCAAATTAATGTATGTTATTAATGGCATTGCCCAAACGCCTCTTAAACACTGACAGGCTTGGGGCATCAAGTGCCTCTCTAGGAAGCCTATTCCAATGTTTGACCATCCTCTTGGTAAAGAAATGCTTGATTTATTTCAGAAATCAACAAACAAAATACAAAGCTTGTCGTGATAAATTATGTACATATATCGTTGGAAATAATGAAAACATTCAGCTACTTCAAGTAAATAAAGCCTGAAGTAGTTCTTATGCATGGCCAGTTCATCATATGCTTTAGTTTCTGTCAAGTTTTTATATCTGATTATGTTTCGTGGCATTTACACAGGCATTTCCTTCTGTTCCATGTAGAACATGACAGATACTTCTAATTCAACTTCAAAACCAAGACTATTTCTAAGCCTGGAAGACTATCACTAAGCCTGGAAAGACAATTTAGGGCCTCCTCTGGGCAACTTATTCTTTCACTTTCAGCTGTGATATAGAGATGATGCACAGTAAAACAAAGGTCAACACAGAAGCTCTAGATACGCTGAGGCATCTACCTAACATCTCCTAAAGTACAGCCATCTTCTCCAAAAGAAATTCATCTCACAACACATTAATGCCTCCCTGGAAATTTCTAATCCATTAAGATCTTGGCACTAACATTCAAAATCAACTGTACAAAAGGCCAGATTGTGTTTTATGAGCTACCACAAGAGTTGTATTCCCCTGGAATAAAGGAGATCAAAGTCCAGAGTGATTCACATGAGAGCTTACTCAAGGAGATTTGGCCACTTTTGTAAGACAATACTGAATATTTGCTAGAGGAAAGGGCAAGAATGACTATCCAGTTGCAAATAACTAACCTCTTACAGTATTTTGTACAGTATTTTGTGCTGCAGAATGCTTCAATGAAGGCAAGTAACTATTTACAGAATATATTTTTACCCCTAGTGTATGCAATGAGGACTATGGATCCAAGACTTGTAGAAAAAAGGAGAAGATAAACACTAGGCTGATCACTACAGAAAATGTCTGAGCCACTGCTCTGCTTGGAAACTTGAAAGCAAGAATAGATGTTTCTCTAGCTCTTCAGTTTCCCATCATCTAAAACAAGTGCACCAAGCTGAAAGACGATGTCATTTATGCTTTGGATACATCTACAAAGCAAACATGAAATTAAAAAGGGGTTTGGCTGTCCCAAAATACCATCTTGTAAAAAATGCACTATTAGCCATAGAAAGAAGTTAAGGAGCTTTAAACAGGAATCACAAATTTCATTTCTTCAAAATCACTCCTGAATTAAGACCTAAGTATCAAGAAGCTTTCAGTTTCTATCACCCATTTCAGTCAAAACATGGTCTTATTTTGCTGTTCTATACAACAATAACACCAATATCAAACTACTTGCACCACAGTTCAGTTCTCTTGTATTGGCCAGGACTCCTAAAACTCACACAGGCTTTCACTCCACAGTCACAGGGAAATCACTGCACAAATATCTGACACAACATGTCTTCAAATTAGACTTCTGCACGTGTACTTTTAACACCCATCTTCCATGTTCACAATATTCTTATTTATACAATAGTCATTCTGTTTAACATCCTCAGATTGGGATCTTCAACAAGAAATGCTATATAAAGGAATGGGCATATGGAACACTAGGGCACAAAGAAAGCACTTAAACCCAGATGTTTACATCTAAAACCACATAGTTCAATTATGAGTAAATAAGAAGTTTGAAAGACTCATTAGTACTTTGAAATTTGGGTGAGAGAATGCTACCACATCCAGTGCATCTGCAATATTTTACAATTTCTTAACAAACCTCTAATTCTAAGAACAGAGGTTCCAACCAAGTGATGGAGAAGGAATATTAGCTTAAAATGGAAGGAATTATAATGTATTTTCTCTCTGTCAGGATGTAAATTTAGGCCAAAGGTCTTGTTTTTTCTTTCCCTAGGGAAGGCTTAGAAATGCTTTCTGTCCCATTTTACTCTATGAAATTTAGCCCACAGCAATTTGCTTCTATTATGGTGGTTATCTAGTATTGCTCACATATTCAGCCTGGATTAGTTACTTTACTGGAATTAACTGATTACTATGACCACACAGTCTTACTCTGGCTCCTGAATTAACATGCTTACCCAAACCAATTCTCCCACTGAGAGGTTTTTTGTTGGCTATACAAAGGATTTTATAAACAATTCACCACACATGAAAAAAAAAAAAACCAACACCCAACCCATAATGTTCATTTTCATTACACACATTCTTGTGATTTTGTGAAAGGAGTGAATAATATAATATATATAATATTATATAATATATATAA
>VWZO01019690.1:717988-933311 GCA_013396975.1 Bucco capensis | reverse complement strand
TATATATTAATATATAATAATATATATAATATTATATTATATTCTATATTATTATATATAATATATATTAATATATATAATATTATATAATATATTAGGCTATTACTCTCAATGAAAGAATATATGCTAATAGAGCACACTAAACAAATTCTGTTCTCCACTGTATCCATGTGATCCTGCTGAGTGCACTGAAGCTGAATGAACAACCATAGGCATACTGCTTGGCTTATAAGCGATATCCACACTGTCTACCTAAGATACATAATGCAAGTAAATCTCCCCTAGGGTGCAAGCCAAGAGTATCTCCATTAAAAATTAGGTTATTGACTTGAAATATGTAGCTAAAGTAAATATGAGATGCAGGTAATAGGTGAATAGCTCCCAAAATCACTGTGGGGAAAGAAAAAAATATTATTTGAGGTTGGTTATAATCAAAGACCACAACCAAAATTATTAGCCAACTTGCACTTAAATATGCCTGTAAGATGACTTCAAGAGTTTTGTGGTAACATTGAACCTCAAGTGAAACCATCAGTTTCAATGGCAGGGCAGAGAGCTTGGATTTTACCTAATTTTACATAGATTATTATAATTTCTTTTCAGTTTTGTCATCTTAGTAAGCTCTAAGACACTTCATGTTTCTACAAATAGCTGAGAGGTGGTGGGAAATAAATTTTCCTCACAGATAACCATTCATTAATCTCTTAAGTGATCTGCATCTCCTATTCACACAGATTGTCTAAAAGGGGGAAAGAATAAATTTTATCTTACAAAATGTCATACAAAATGTGACATGAATTTGTCACAGGATTTGCAACAGCCCCAGACCTATTTAGTCAAAATGCCTTGAGCTACTTAGAGCACTTGAGGCAATTTTAAAATACCCTAGAGCATGACTGTATCTCTGTATTACTTCTCTATTAAGCTGAATCATTAATGAAAACAGTATCTTCATATAAATGTAAAATTGATTTTTAAAATACTATGAAAAAAAATGCTTAATTTCCATTGAAAAAATGCAAATGTTTTATTTCTTTCACAGATTGCCTACCACTACAAAGGTACACAATCAGTTCACACAAAATGCTCCATTATTTTAACCTGTTCAGTGAGAGCACTGACAAGTTTATTGACTGCTAAACATGAGATTCCAAGTCACTCTTCTTAGTAAGGATTTTTGGTTTATACTAAAGATCTTACTAAGAAACACTAAGGACAGCTAAGCAACAAAATGTTTTGAGTTCCTGTACCAGCAACACATGGTTCTATACACACATTGTACTTAACTCAATTCCCCCATCCTACTGCTATCCAAGGAAGGAATAAATTCCAAAGCTAGCTACATAAATTCTGTTCCTTTGTATTATTTAGGGCTTAATACATCATCTACATAACCATATGTTATCTGACATTCTGCCAGGGAAGGGAACACAGTGCAACACAGCTAGCTAGTATTTTCCATTCAGAACTGTATTTATCTACAGATGTCTGGCTCTCCAGTTGAGAGGTCAGGGAACATCTCTGGCATGACAAGCCACTAGGGAGAAGAGCAAGGACCACATCCAGAAGAGGTGGCTGTGGCCAGGCATGGTGAAATGAGAGGAAGCCCACAGCACTACTTGTGTACCTTTTTGGAAGGTTGCCAGGACAGTCACAGCTGGGATGAGAAGTGACAACATGGCTTTTGCAGCTGTGCTGTATTTAGAGCGTCAGAAACTTGTTGAACAAAGACTCCTAGTAAAAACAAGCTTTATGAAGTTACTCCTGAGTTACACGCAGCAAAACAGTCCAGTCCTGCTACTGATTTATCATATGACCAAACATCTGAGTTGGACTAAAAAACTCTACACTTGTAAGGCCCTAACTCCCAAATTAGTATTAACATAATACCATACACAGACTTGCTTTCCATCTCTACTTTAGTTTCATAAAGGTAAGCCCAGGCATAAAATAATGCACTAAAATTAGCAAGTATATATTTTAATACCATAGTTAGCTAGGAAACAAAATATGCACATGTATGCATCTTCTTGTCGTAAGGTTGATCGTATAAAAGCATTAGGATCATAAAACAGTTTCTTCTTGTGGATTTTGGTTTTAGTTACTCTATAATAACTAGCAGGAAAAAAAACACCTTTATCTCAAGGCTTGCAAAATAAAGTTGTTATGCACATTCTATCACACTGACATATTATGAAATGCTCTGTGACATACCAAAACATTTTCTCTTAGTACACTTCAGAAAAGATTTAATAAAGATTTTAATTACAAAAATGGTTTTGGCTAATAAGTGAATGATAGTCCTCATTAAGGTAAGAAGCTTTGCCAGGTTGAAAATGCTGTATTTGTCAGCTGGCACTAGATAACTTGCTGAACACCTACCAATTGCATGCACTGAGCAGTGAACAATCATCAAGTCAGTTGTCCTTCCAGTGAACACAAAACCCAGCTAAATGTACTCTGAGTGCAATTTTCTCCAGCCAAGAACTTCAATCAACATTTAAAATGATAACACTGCTCTAAATTAACCAAAAATCAAGGTAGCAGGCTTGCTGTCCTGTTCTGAACACCATGTGTTTAATGTTTCTTTTGGAAAGTTTCATTTCAACTTGCCTTGTTTATATATATATATATATATATATATATAATTACTACCAATTGATGGTATCACTGCTGCAGGTGCCAGGAAAATGAGACAGGCTGAGCTAAGATATAATCCAGCTCTCTGTACAGCTATTGGTCAGCATCACAAAATTGGTTAAAACTTCCTACTTTTGGCTCTGGAAACATTAACAACTCCAGTTCTGTAGTTAATCTATAGAGTCTTACAACTCCAGTTCTGTACTTAATCTATAGAGTCTTACAAAAACAGCTCAATCCAGACTCAGAACTGGTACCCACAGAAATGTTGAACTATACTCATTATTCTGCAACATGTAGGAACACATGGGGAACAAAAAATGTTCTTGTCTCTGCTCTACAAGCACAACACTGATTGACTTCAGGGCATGCATGCCAGTGCAAAGTAGTGCTGCAAACACAATCTGATGTTCTGATTTCCCTGGTAAGCATTCAAGGAGACACTGAATAGACTACACTTAGACTGTCTACAACTGTTCCTTTCCTCGCTTCATATTCTCATTTACTCATCTCCTGATCTTTTTCCATCATAGATCTCTTCTTCTGAGCACATGATCACAAAGGTAAGCCATGTCTTGAGTCTCTGAGATAAGGTAGAATAAGTTCTTTAGCTACTAGATTATGGCCACTTAAAATTTCAGAGAAAATGGAAGAATATTAGAGGTTCATTAAAACAAACCACCCATGGAACAAAATAAAAATGAAGCAGTTCCTTATTAATTCACATTGATTTGTGAACCATTCATGGCTGACACCCAGGTAGATGTGACTATCTCAGTTTCTCCTGAAAGTCAATCATTAATCTTACAATCTCATCAGGTGATTGCAGAGATACTACACAGTACAAGAGAGAATGCAGAAATACAGAATAACATTGATTTTGTCATGGATTTAACATTCTCATCAACACGTACAAATGAATCTTAAGTATAAGCTTAAAAACAAACAAACAAAAACCCAAACAGCAACAAAAAAAACCCAAAACCACAACATGAAAACCCTGCTACTTCTTCTCTCCTATAGTTGTCTAATGACAAAATTTGTTCCAGATCTTCAAAGTCAAGCAGGAGCTTTTCTGGGACAGCATGCCCTAATTAAATTCATTTGCAGTGGCCCACTTACAAAGATTCAAATTAAACCATTTTTTTGATAGTTGAATGACAGTTTCTAAATACATTTATTATGCAAGAACAATTCTCTATAGGCAATGTCTGGAATTTCTGTAAAACTATATTGACAAACACCAAAGTATAACTTATACTTCCCAATTACAGCTATATATATGAGGTCTGTAAAATCATCTTTTTCCTGAGTGCCCCAATTTCAAATGAGGACTCACAGGACAGGAAAAGTATCCCTGGCTGAATTCCAGACACAGTCAGGTGTGAGCATATAGTGCAGCAAGCAAAGTACTCTGCTGTAGAATATCATATTCTGGGGTGGAAAAAAAACCACTTTGTTTCCCCCACACACCTTTGTGACCTTCAAGGAAACCAGCTTTATGTGCTGACAGTGATAGAGGAAGGCTTAGTAAAATCCCTCTTTGGAAGCCTTTGAAAGAATTTAGCTTGGTAGAGGTTGTGCACAAAAAAAGATGATTAAAAATAAATAATAAATAACTAAAAGCCCAAGTGCCATCTAGAAAGAGTTAAGATATTGAGAACAGGCTACAGTGTCATTTCTGAACTAACAGCAGAGTCCCTGCTGGTGAAATGCATTTAACAGTTGGCTGTGAGTCTGCCAAAAACAGGCTCACTAGCCTGGTCACAACCTGGCAATTCAAAATATATGAGGAGTCATTCTGCTGAGTATTTAAGTCCTACAAAATTTGGGGTTTGGTTTTCTTTTGGTTTTCTTTCACTTGGTTTTCTTCAGGTTTTATCAACAAGATTTCAGTTACAACATTCTTTCAGCTTTTTGGCAGTCATGGGAAAGCTTAAGACTGATGTCAAGTATGAGAATTCCTGTAAGATTTTACATCAATCTAGATTTTTACACCTTTGACTGAAGCAATAAAAAGGGAAAAATGGAACATATTAAAGGATTTCATAATAAAATTAAAATGGAAAGGCTTTCAGTCACTAAAAAGGTATCGTTTTATATTGTTTATTACTTAGGAGACAACTTGAGAGTCAAGACAAGCAGTAGTTGGGTTTAAGGACAGAGTATTACAGCCTTAACAGTGATACCATTAAGAAGGTAAAATGAATTTTATACTCCAGTTTACTTTTCAGGAAGAAACACACATAGCTCAAATGATTAATGGTTCCTGCTAAACTGACATGACTTTATGTTTGTAACTTGCAGGACTACGTGGAAGACAATTCGACATACAACTGAGTGTTAGGGCTCCCTGAGACTGCCACAGGCATTTGTCAAACACCTCATAAGGGCTTTTATCTGTTTTGTTGTCATTTGTTAAGGGAATAAGCCTCACAGTCTGACAAAAACACGCTTTTGAAGGCTCTACTTCAAAATCAACTTGCCATTTATACCTAGGAGAGAAAGAGCTTTTGTTTTCAAAGTATGAACCCCAAATTCCCCTGAGTGGTTCCACCAGGGATCCAGAGTCATCTCAAGAGGAAATAACCTGAAAAGCAACTTGTGCGTGAGACCTCATTTCTAGAGCAACTGCCTCCTGCACAGCTCCCATCAGCAGTACCATGAGGGCAGTGAGGATCACACACCTCAGCCTATGCTGACCCAAAGCCTTCCTCTTGCTGGTCCCTCCCCAGGACCTGCTCTGGACTCAGTGCCACATTTCACATCTCTTTGGGGATGAAAAATTCTGATAGGTGTTGCTGTATGAACACTCTGTTCTCATGACTTTGTAAGGAAGCTGATTTTCTCTCCAGCTAATCACCTAAGAGTACCCTTTAAGAAGAAACTCTCAGAAATTAGTCATGGCAGGGATGCAAGCCAACAATATATTTATTGCTGACCTGAGGTGAGCTACAAGTTAGCTACTACCAATACAAAAGATTTTCCAGTATGCAGCTAGGAAGTTGTCTACATGTGAGTGAAAAATGGTCCCAGGACACATTTCAACATCTTTGAGCCCAAAATCCATTCAAAAATTTTGAACATGAATAGCATTGGATATTCCTTAACCAAATTCTAGCTACTGGCACTTAGCTTTGATTTTATCTCATCAGGTTTCCTTTATTTACAAAGCTTCCCAGCTCTTTACCACTTGCTACTACCATTAAGTATTTCATAATGAACCAACCAAGCAACAATTTGTAACTTTTTGCTCATTCTCCCAGCTCAGGGAATGAAGTTGCAGACTGTTCAATTTTACTAAGGTACATATGAGTGCTTTATAAAGTGTAAATTGTCACAGAATCTCAGAATCACAGAACATTCATGGCTGGAAATGACCTCCCAGATCACCGAGTCCAACCAAAAAAAATCTTTATTATTATAATAATGATTCTTATCAAAGGTTACACAGCAGTTTCATATTAATCCAGAAGCACAAATATTATCTCCATGGCTCCCACAGTGGTATGAATGAACCCCTGCCAGCTGCTTGTCTTCTGGGAGTGCTGCTTCTAGAGGTGCTCTAACCATCAGGGAGGCACTCTATGTGTGGTAACTAGCATCTTGATGCTGGGACATCAACACACAGGTGAGAAACTAGGTTCAGTGAGGTCCTGGTGGCACAGGCTAATGTGGAGCTGAAGAATTTAGTCTAGAGAGTTAAAGCTACCCAAGAGCAAGCAGCCATCGATTGAAGGTCCTTTCCAACCGTGATTCCATGAACAGAGAAGCATGAGTACAATTTACAACAGAGTGTAGAAGCTGTAACTCATAATCTCTTCTTAACAAAAAGCATGTTTTAAAGGAATTCACCTCTTAACTAAGATGGGCTGATCTATTTTCTAAATGAAACATTTGAATTGCTGTGACATTTTTTAGCAACCAAAATCACTTCTGTAATCGTGTTGATTTCAGGGCCAGGAGCTGTCTACTCTAATCAACTCAAAGGGAATCCATGGAGCAGATCCTAAACCACTTCAAAGTTATGCTCTTTTCATATTCTGCTTTCTACCAGAATCCAATTTACTACCACAGTTAGACTGGAGAAAAGAAAAATTAAATCACAGGTCAATTTACCTTTAATAAAATAAACAAAGAAACAACAACAACAAATCTATTAGAATCAAGCTTCATTAGATAAAGGAATTGTTAGGGGTATGGTTGGATGTGTCCTGGCTAGCCTGGTCATGAAAACACCTTTCAGAAATTCACATGCTCTATTTGTGCTCCTGTGCTTATATGGGAAAGAATGCCTAAGTAACCAAGTAATGAGTTGAGAATTAAAAAACTTTGTACCTTTTGATGTTCTTTTAGAGACAAAGGCAGAAGTGTTCAAAGGGAAGTAGAATGATGTATCAGTGTTTTACAGTGATAATGATATTCTATTTATGAAAAAATAGGTTCTTAAATAACAACTATTTCAAGTAATATTTTTAAATCTTCAGAAGCAGAAAGCATGCATCCCAAATTATTAAAAAAAAAAAAAACCAACAACACCAAGAGAGCTCCCTGAGTTTTGAATATTGTCTCAACAAAGGAAAGGTCCAAAAGAATACAAAGTAACAGAGTGCAAAAAGAGAAGGATAATGGTACTTTTAAAATGAAACCAACCAACCAAAAAAGATGACCCAGTGATTTATACTTGGTGTGACACTAATTCTGCAAATGTCATAGAAAGGTCAACAATATATGCAATTATACAGGAAAAAAAGACAATAACCCTAACACAAATAACTGTGGTTTTAAGACTGACTGATTATTTTAATGACATATGAGGCTGTTTAATGAGAAAAAAAATGTTAATAAATAAATTTAGTTTTCCTTGAAGAAAGCAAGTCATGCATAACACAATCTATTTTAGTATAAGAACTGATTAAATGATAAATGAATGAGAACTTCAGACATGGAATTGCTAAACAATACTGCTGGACTGGGTTTTTTTGGTGGTAGTGATGGTTTTCTTTAGTTTTAATAGGAAGAAAAGACCTTTTGGTGTTGGCCTTTTGCTATTTTCAACCTTCCAGAATCCAGAAGTAAACAAAGTAATTCTTACTAATCATTTGTAATATTTTCCAGTGATGAAGTGGCTTAATTACAAACAAGGACAGGGACTGACAAGGTAGTAGCTTAACTGTAGCTGTGTGGTAACAATTTTATCATGGATTTGAGAAGGTAAAAAGAATATCCCAAGCCTTGCAGATGTGCTCTGTCCTAGTCTTCCTCCTATAAAACACCAATATCTGGTTATTTATGCTAATCTTTTGGTGAGAAAACCTACGTATCTACTCTTAAGAACTAATACACAGTCTCTTTGCTGTGAAGTAGTGTTCTTCCCCCAAATACAGAAAGAACTGACTCAAGAACACCTAACTTAAGAGATCCCAGGGAAAAATCAAGGACTGCTTGGCTGTTGTCAGTACTACTTATATTTTGAAAGCACAAAGTAAAAAAAAAGAAAGTACCTCTAGAGAGTTCATATTTGCAACCTTTATCTCATGCCAAATCCAATCAAAAGCATTAGATACAGTGGCTTTAGAGCTTGTAAACATGCTTTATTTATCTCTACATTTGCACAACAATCACCACGTATTAAGACTGATTATATCATTAAAGACAACTTCAGCGACTCAGCAGCAGTCTGTATCTCTGTTGGGGTCAGTGAGTTCATCCTGCTGTATTAAATCCATCTCCTCTACGGTTTCCCACTTGGTGGGAAAAGCTCTCCAACTGCTAAGAATTCCTTTGCTCCTTATACCCCATCACAATTCATAATTCCATGGAACATTAAAACTATTTACAACAGAGGCAAAAGCGTCAGACCCCTGAGAGTTCAAGATTTAAAGCACTGATCAGAGCAGCCTTGTTCCTAAAAGACCCTGTCTTCCTAATTTCAAACACAGTACATAGAGTAACAGGGGGAAATTTTAAGAGAGACAAACTGTTTTCAAACTATTTCAGTTTCACTTGCTCTTTTTCTTAACAGCACAGCATGAGAGTGTGCAGCTAATGCAGTGTGACAGATTTCGCCTGGCAGAAACTCCTCCCAGGAAGAGAGACCTCATGGCCTAGTTCTCCTTATGGCAAATTTTAAGCAAATTAAACTGATAACCATATCTTGAAAAACAATCTTGAGGACAGCTTTGCTGACAGGCCCCCCCGGAGGGATGTGGTCTATGCTAGTAGACTAACATGACAAGTCAGAGGCAGCGTGGGACTGCAGAGAGATGTGCTGTGGGTTGCAGGCACTGAGGGAGGAGGTGATGAGGGAGCTGGCCACAGCCCCCCAGGGGTACAGGATGCCAATTAAACAGCAGGGAGATCTCTGCAAGCTGCAGGGGCACAGGCAGCCCTGAAGGGTCCTGATCCCCCATCTCAGGCAGCTGCAGGGAGGAGAGCTCATGTGCCACTGCTTTTCACCTTTCAGTGACCACAAGCAGAGGTATCTCATAGTTTTCTTCAAGTGCATGTGAATGACAGCTGGTGTGAAGGCTGTCAGAGATGTGTCTGCACTTCTCAGGTGACTCCAAGCTTTACTAGAGCTGCAGCTCTGGTCACCATCTGCCTCTTGAAGCTTTGGCAAATGTCCCTGTTCCAGCTCCCAGCTCTGCCCTGAAGCAACAGGGGAACCACACTGGAGCAGTTCAGGGCTTTCTGACACACAGCTCATGGCTAACATGCTGCCCCTAGAAACCTCCAATTGTGTCACAAGCAACCTGGCAGGAAAAAAAAAATGCTAAAATCAAGAGTTATTATGAAGAACAACCAAGAAAGTGAAGCACTTTTCACAGCAAGGGGCTGAACAGGGACTAGTAGTGCAACGCTGGCCTCTGCAAGCTGCCAGCCATGGACCAATTTGACAAGCTTGCCACAGAATATTTAACTTGAAGTCAGCTAATTATATGACATAACAAAATGCTAGGGCAGGATTAAAGTTCCACAGTTTTTAATCCTAATTTTTTATTAACGCCAGAGGGAAACCTGCACCAGAAACAATCTACTAATGGAAAGTAGTTCAGGTCTCATTGAGAGTTCAGCAAGTGCTCAGCACTTTCTGTATAACTTCTGGTTGGCTTAAAGTGAAAGTAGATGTTAATCTTATCCACAAGAGACTACAAGGGACCCTTAAGCATATGCCACATTATATCTTGAAGTAACATGCTCATTTTTGTAAGTCTAAAAGCAGCAGGAGTACACAGAAAAGCAAGCCTGTTTCAGTGGATCTAGTACAGAATGCAAGCAAACAACTACCTCTTGCAGAAAAATGCCCATCCATAAAAAAAACAAACTATTCCTTTTTTCTTTTTTATCTTGGAAATTAAAATGCTAGATGCTTCCTCTTCTTAAGCCCCAGTTCAATGTAATTTAATAAATACTAAATTATTAATTACAGCTTTAGATTTTAATCATCTCTTGCATGATAAACAGTCAAAGACTCTTTCATTTCTCCATCTTAATTATTCTGATTATTTCTAACAGCAACAAGAAAAAAGCATTCTCACATAAATCAGATGCCAGGACAAGTGGAGCAATAAAGCTCCCATTAATTTCTCAACTTTTCCCAGTAATTTTGCATTCAGATAAGGAGCTATTGAGAAAATGGCATCCAAAAGGGAGACAGGCACCATTAATGGCTTACTCCTGGCTCTCCTGAAGCTAATAGCAAGAAATGGAACTAACTTCAGCCCTCTCAGTCTTTTGACTTTGCCTACAAGAGAATTTTTCCATCCTGTCCTGCCCAGACAAAACCCAATTAACACACAGCAAAGCAAGAAGCACAAATCTTCATAGCTGAGATTAAATCAAGTAAAGATAACAGCTACATGTATTCCCACTGTTACTAAAAACAGTAGGAACACTAAGTCTTGGCATCAGTGTTTGAACTGGAACTCAGATAAAAGCACTCACATCCAGTAAACGGGATCATTTCAGGAAATATGCAAACATTTGGTTCTTGTCCTAACAAGATGCAATTTTTCTCAGTATGAAAACAAAGCACAATTACTTAACAAGCCAAAACAATGCTTCCCAGTTCATTCTTTTGAAAATGAAATACAGATGGACCCTAGTTCAACATTAATTATAATCAATATCTCAGATGGAGGTCTGTAACAAGTGGTGTTCCTCAGGGGTCCATACTGATACTGTTCAGTATCTTCATCAATGACATAGACAGTGGGATCTAGTGCACCCTCAACAAGTTTGCAGATGATACCAAGCTGAGTGGTGCAGTTGACACAGCTGAGGGACAGGATGCCATCCAGAGGCACCTGGACAACCTGGAGAAATAGGTGGGTGCAAACTTCACGAGGTTCAACAAGGCCAAGTGCAAGGGCCTACACCTAGACTGGAGAAGCCTCAACATTAATACAGGTTAGAAGATGATGTGATTGAGAGTAGCCCTGTGGAGAGGGATCTGGGGGTAGTGGTGGATTAAAAGCTTGACATGAATCAATAATGTGCACTCCCAGCACAGAAGGCTAACTGAATCCTTGTTTGCATCTAAAGAAATGTGGCCAGGAGGTTGAGAGATTATTTCTCTACTCTGCACTGGTGAGACCTGAAGGGAAGTTCTAGCCAGGTGGGAGCTGGTCTCTTCTCTCAGGCACCCAGCAATAGGACAAGGGGGAACGGGCTCAAGCTCTGCCAGGGGAAATTTAGGTTGGAGATCAGAAAAATGTTCTTTACAGAGAGGGTGATCAGGCATTGGAATGGCCTGCCCGGAGAGGTGGTGGATTCACCATCCCTGGAGATTTTTAAACAAAGATTGGATGTGGCACTGAGTGCCATGATCTAGTAAATGGATTTGAGTTGATGGAGGGTTGGACTTGATGATCTCGGAGGTCTTTCCAGCCCGATCGATTCTGTGATTCTGTGACCTTACCCGAGTACTGCATCCAGCTCTCGAGTCCTTGGCATAGGAAGGACATGAAACTGTTGGAGCAGGTCCAGAGGAGGGACAGAGAAATTATCTGAGGGCTGGAACAGCTCTCCTATGAGGAAGGGCTGAGAGAGTTGGGGTTGTTCAGCCAAGAGAAGATAGGGATCTGGGAAGACTTTATTGCAGTCTATCAGTACTTAAAGGGAGCCTATTAGAAAGATGGAGACAGCCTTTTTAGCAATAGGACAAGTGGTAATGGCTTTAAACAAAAGGAAGGAAGATTTAGACTGGATGTAAGGAAGAAATTTTTCACAGTGGGAGTGGTGAGGCACTAGAACAGTTTGCTAAGAGAGGTGGTGGTTGCCCCATCCCTGGAAACATTCAAGGTCAGGTTGGACAGGGCTCTGAGCAACCTGATCTAGTTTTAGATGTCCCTGATTGCTGCAGGGGGGTTGGACTAGATGACCTCTAAAGATGCCTTCCAACTCTAACCATTCTGTGATTCTAATATCACACAGGAGGTCACAGAAACTAAATATGGGGTATTTACAAAGCATTTCTTTTATAAAAACAAAGAAACAAAACCCCTCAAAATAACAACAGAATGAAGAGAAACCCACCCAAATCCTACTTCTCATCTTCAATAGCTTCCTGCTGGAAGCACTGCAGTGCAGGGCTGACTGGGTGACATTGGCTCAGCCTCACGTATCCCTTCAGATCTAATCAAATTATAAACCTGTGACAGTGACATCCAGATTTCAAACACATTCTAAAATCTCTTCTACCTTATTTAAATAAGGAGGTCATTGTTCTCCTTCAATGTTATTTATTCTGTTAACAATCTCTCAGCCAGAAAAAATCTGGTCAATTCTTTCTGGTTCATTTGGAGAGTCTGATATTCCTTAACACTATTGTTCAGGCACAGCCTAACTCTTTAGTGAAGTTTAGTCAGCAAACAGAGCCTCTTTGTTGTACTTGACTGCAAGGAAAACAACAAACAAGAATGTCCTTGCCCACCACAGACTAAGAGCCATATTTTAAACGTGCTTATACTTTCAGTGTGGAAGGACATCCAAGCACACAACTACCAAGGAGTAACCATACAAAACATCCCTCTGAATATCTCTGTGCATGACACAGAGCAGCATTAATATTGCACTCACACCAATACACCAGCTCTCTCTCAAGCAAAATACTTAAAATCATAACAACTGTTCCACCTCACTGAAGCAGAGGTTAAGACCACACAGTCAGAGTCTTGCAAAGTTTAAAATTTCTGTACAATTCTCAAAGTCAGACAGTTTGAGCATTCTAAGATGACTAGCTAATACTGTATGGGGCAGAAGATCTGGATTGTGATCTATTTTCTGAGAAACTGTGACATATCAACATAGTTGGAAGCAAAAAACAAACACTGTTGGAGACCTGTGATACCAGTATCAGTATTCAGGTTTTTTTAATAATGAAGTGATGTTTTACTTCAAAAGTACCAGTTCCATTACTGAAAAGCAACAAAATATTAACAATTATAAGGGGAACTGCTTTTCAGACATACAATATCTTTTTAGACATGTGCCTGGCTAAATGCAATTTGAGCTTCCTTTGCTTTTACACAGGTATATCTTGGAACTAACTTTACTCAGTGATTAAGATTCTCTGATAAAGAAATAAAACAGACCCTAACTCAGAAGAACATTTAATATACCAATTGTTAGACTGGGATTAAATCAGAGTCCAATGTGTTTCTATGCAGAGAAAAAAGCTTGATACTTCCTTCAGCCCAGTTTCTAAAGTCCCAGTTCAAAAATGCAAGTCAAGTTTCAATTCATGCCATCTCCAAACTGTCTCAAAGTCAGCTCGTGTAAGCATGACCCATTTGGAGTGGGCTCTTCAACACTAAATAAATAATCAGGGGGATGCATCACTTTTACAATACATTTTTTCTGCACTAAAGGTCTCACATATGAAATATATTGGCATTTTAATCCCATACTCTGAAGAACAGACTGCTGTGAGGAACTCATATTCATGTGAGGCCAGTTAGTCAGCTTAAGGTAGATTAGTTCTTCACAGAATCACAGAATGTTAGAGGTTGGAAGGGACCTAGAAAGATCATCTAGTGCAACCCCCCTGCCAGAGCAGAATCACCTAGACCAGCTCACACAGCAATGTGTCCAGGCAGCTCTTGAATGTCACCAGAGAAGGAGACTCCACAGCCTCCTGAGCAGCCTGTTCCAGTGCTCCGTCACCCTTACTGGAAAGAAGTTCCTCCTTGTGTTAATACTAAACCTCCTGTGATCCAACTTGCTCCCATTCCCTCTTGTCCTAACATTGGATGACACTGAGAAGAGCCTGGCTCTCTCCTCCTGACATTCACCCTTAACATATTTCTAACCATTCCTGACGTCTCCACTCAGTCTCCTCTTGNCAGCAAGTGTTTATATAAAGGTTGAGCACAATGGAAAATCATTACTACCTCTGATCATGATGCATTGGTTCCATTGAAGGAAGACCATCAAAAAATCATTATTATATGTTACTAAAATAATATTATTAATACTCTGTTTCCTTCTTCTGTAAGGAAGATAAAAGAATAGCAACTAAAGAATGACAACTTAATCCTAGTTGTTCTCTGAGACTTTGAAACAGAAGAATGGGAAGCACTAGGATATGGGTGTTGTGGATAAACAACTTCTAACTAGTAAAACTGACCTAAATACTACCCCATGTGGGAATGTCAACTGGAAAGTAATCTTGCCAATTTCATCCAAAACACTACAGTCAGAAGCAAAATATTTCTCCAGTAAAAGCAAAACTTTCTGAGGCATTTTAAAAAACAAGTTAATTCTGATTATTGAACAATTTTATTCTGAAAAAAGAAATCTCAGATTTATTTTTTTATTGGCTAAGCCTGTTTTAAATCCAAAGCAACTGTAGTACTTGCAGTGTAGCAAGAGGTGGCATAGATTAGTTCTCACTCTAAATTCCTGCTACTACAATTCAAAGTGTTATTTTAGTTAGGGGGGGAAAAAAAGATGTATTCCTTAATATACACACTGCAGATTTGCTCTGAAGATAACTATTATGAGAATTTCAGGAAAAGTCCACTGATGATAAGAGCTGCTCAGGTAAAAGGACTTTCATAGCCTGGGAACTGCTATCTATAATCTTGGCACTTTGATCTCTCAGAATATGAACTAATGCTGTATCTGGGATGTAGCTCATTATTAATAGTTAAATATCTTTAAATGGAGCAGCTTTGAAGATCACTTCCAATATCAATAGTTTGCATTTATATAAGGCTTTCATTTTCAAGGACAATGCCACAGGGTCTCTGGATCTGATATACATGTGCATATGTATATAAACTTCCATTTGCATTCAAACACAATTAAGATTATAAATATGTATTCATTCATAAATATAAATGCATAACCAGCTTAACTATAGTTTTTCAGTCTTTAATATACAAGGCTAGATGATAGGCCAAAGTATAATCATAGACATCAATGGAATTATACCAATTAACATCATCCAGTGCTCACTGCAGAGCAAGTTACATCAGAAGATAACTTCTGTGCAGAAGATAAATAGAATAACCTTCATTTTTTTTTTTAATAGGATCCAAAAACATATGGGGAAAGCAAGGTATCTTTTACAGAGGAATCTTGGATAAAATACTGTTTATTTCACTTCACACAAAATAGACATTTCAGTTAAGTCAGATTTTCAGAAAGACTTAGTTCTGTTCAAAACTCTCAGCCAAGATCTTCAAAATTTCCACTAGGTTAGTTTTAAATGAAGTACCCAGGCCAGAGACTATATATTGGACAAAAAACAACAACAACCAAAAAACCTCCAAACAAACAAAAAAACAAAAAACCCAAAGGGCAACCAAACAAAACCAAAACCAAACCACAACACTATTATAAAATAAAATATATAAAGTGTTCTGTTCAACTATTTATTTAGCAAGCATCACTAGTTCACCTTCAGTGAAATCAATTATGCTTGCTGTGCAGTGTTTGCAGGGTACATTTCATTGTAATTTACCTCTTTCACTCCTCTACCCATGTACATTTCCAACTGCACAGGTTGAACGTAACCAAAACATTTAAGGAAGGGAGTGAAGGCAGAAAACTATTTAATAGTTTAAAAAATCATATTTTAAAGCAAACCTTTTCCTCAACCCCAGCTCATGATTTCAAATAGGAAGGAAAAATCCTTTCACTACTGAAGCAAATGGGAACTTTAATAGTAACTTCAAGATGTTTGGATATCTTCTGTCCAACTAAGAAAAGGTGTAAGAAGTTTAACTTATTACTTATTTAAATAACCTTTTATCAGGTTGTCCATTTATTTTAGACACTACAACTAAGTAAATGATTATTTTTCCATAATTACTGTCAAAGCTTTCCACGATCTAATGTTTGCAGTATCTTCATATTGCATCCCATTTCCAAGTGTAATGACCCTCAAAATCCATGATTGATTTTGGCTTTACTCTGATCAATACTAATCTCCAAGATATATTAGACTTTACATTGACCTAAACAAAAAGGTCATTATGTGTATATTAGTCAATCTCCAAAACCTTTATTAAATTAATTTCAGAAACCACAAAAGGCGTATTGTTACAACCCTTTCTACCTGGGATTTTATCCATCATCCTTAGTAATATTTACATGCAGCTGATAATTCACATAGTCACTGTAGTGAAATCCACACTAGTGAATTTCTCAGAATGTCTTGATCTGTCCTGTATTATTTTAAGATTAATCTTTGTTCTTCTAATTAGAGGAACATCACCATGTTATACAGTTACTGGAGTATTAGATTCCAGTCTTACAGATATTTAAATCATTGGGAGACTAGCTCTCCCATTTAGTGACAGAACTGAACTCTTAAATACTGGGAAGAGTCTACATTTGGGCTTTAAGACTCCAGAAGACAAAGCAGGAGAAGCTTTTCCATCACAGGACTTTGACCAGCACCAGTTTTAAAAGAAGAATCACAGCACCCAGGAGCATATTTATGTAAAGCTTATTTGGGGAAAAAAGAACAGATTTCTGATCTGCTTTTTTATTCTTTTGGCTACATTCAAAATAAGGCTATAAAACCTAAACATGCATTAAAGTAGGTGATATCATTATGGAAAAAATTTTTGCTGACTGATCTAGAGTAAGCTACTCCTCAGACTAACAACAAACAAAAACAAGTCTCAAGCTTAGCAAAAAACACAAAGAAAACAGAAAGAGCAATAACTATATAACTCACTAATTTCATTTTTAAAATAAGTTCATTGAAAGCCTTTTTTGTTCTTGTTACAAAATGTAACATTGCTTCCTTCTGACATTAGAGAGTTCTATTTGCATTTCAGATAGACAACACAATTTACTCTTGGCATAGTAAAGACCCCATATTGTAAATTGAGGCAATAATCATGTGTTTATTCTATCCCTCAGGCAATTTATCTTAAATTAATTTTACAACCTAGTTGAAATTTTATTAAGGAAATTTCTGTCCAGAAGCCTTCACATAATAAAAACAATACCATTCACAATAGACTTTTTTTTGTAAGTTACACACTTAAACACTTAAATACTAATAGACACTGTATACTTATAAGTTTGACACATCAACAGCATTTGCTAAAAAAATTAACTTTAAACTTTCTACTGCCTTAGCTCTTGGAATGCAGATAGTAAAGACACAGCAGCAGACATAATAAAGTGATTTGTAAACAAGTAGGAGGAAAAGCTGCTTTAAAAAGAAAAAGTGGATAGTAATCAAGAGTGAGATATAAAAAGTCAGAAAAGAAGACAATAATTCATCAACAATGAGATATTTCAAAAAAACCATCCAAGTTTCCTAAGAATGGCTTAAATACATCACTCTCAGCTCTTTCCATGCAGCCAGAGGGAAGATGTCCAATGCTTCAAACTCAGCTGTCTGATGCCATTTGGATTTCCATCTCTATAACACTACAATACACTAGGTGAGAGAGGGTGGGCTAGAATCACTTATCCTGCTCCACTTGGAATCTAAGATGTTTAAACTTAACCACGTAGAGTATATATTTCTACTAAACAAAACTGTTAGAAGTAAGCACATTTCTCCCCAAATGGACAAAAAAGTCACCTCAAATTATATATGGGTTTCATAAGTAACCACCAAGCACCAGAGTAGCATTTCCCAAACTTTGTCATCCTGATTTTAACCAGGAGTACAGCACATCTTCTATGATGGCTGCTAATGGATTAATCCAAAAGACATCTCTAAGGACCAACTGAGAGCTACATAGAAGCCTGGGCTATTATCTGAAAGGTGAGTAGCTTTGCTGAAGATATTGGCATGCCTCACAAAAGCAAAATGACATTTTCTTATGCACTGAAAAGGAAGAGACAGAAAGAAAAATAAGATTCCCCAGACTAAAGCTCTTCTAAACTTTTCTTTTAAAACTCTCTCTCATTATTAACAGAGTTTCAAACTACTGCAGACACTTTCCTCGCTGCCCTTGACATTTTCAGGTGAAAGAAGAATGTCTGAAAACACCTACATTGCCCATTTTTTTTCCCCCATTCCTTTTATGAAAAGGCTATGATTGGAAATCATTTTGAATATTATATGTTTTCAGGAGGAATTTATATGAGTATGTCAAGTCATACAGAGTGGGAACCAGGCCTAAGCACAGGCAGAAGAGAGATTAATCTCCCACTCCAGGCAGCCCTGAGAGCTGCTGAAGGGAAGGCAAAAGAAACAAGAATAGAGAGACAGGCTGCACACAATGCGGCTTTAGCCTGCTAAGGCCCAGAAAAGCAGCTTAAACCTGACGTAGAAGAGAAGTCCCTCAGGAGGGGTTAAACATTGGCAAGAGCCAAAAAAGAATGAGGAGTTTCTGAGTCTGTCTTTTAAACAGACTGAAGGGGAACTGGCTTGGCATCTTGCTTGGTGTGGTGCTTAAAGCTTTGACAGAAGCTAAATGCAACCATTTCCCTGGGCCCATGTCACTGCTAAGCATATAATCCCTTCTGGAAAGTTCTGGACAAACTCCATCTCAAAATTTCTGCTTTATTTCCCCACCCTTCTCTACTGCCACTGGGTGATTGAGAACCCATGTGCTCTAACAGGGGGCTGTTCTCCAAATTTCTGCAAGAAAATTCTATCAGGGTAGTAGATACTCAGTTGTTCTTGTGCCAGCAATGTCTCTTATCACAGGGTTTTGCTTTCTTGCTGTTGATCTCCTCCTGAGCTTGCAGATGAATCCTACTTAGCTTTCATTTCACTTGGTCAAACAAAGCAGGATCTCCCTTATCTCTGTATGATGAGGCAGGCTAGCTGTATATTCAGGCCATCCTTGTTGCTCTTCTCAGCACCTGATCTAACTTCAGTTATTTCTTCTGCAAGAGGAGTGATCAGAAACTTTCATATCATCATATGTTATTGTGAGATGACACTAAATTTTCATTAGATCTTTCAGAACCCTCTCTACTCCAGCAAGTTAGGTTTTGCTTTTTCCATTGCTACATTACATTGACAGTACAGGTGAATATTTTCTTTACTTTCTCCCTAAGTTTCTATCCCAGAACAGAGCTTATATACACTGTATATTTGCATGTGATTATGAGGGCTAACTAATAAACATCATTCCAAGGCCTCAACTTCATCAATTTGTGATTTCAGCATTTTTGTCAAACACACAAGAGGAGAAAACAGATACAGCTGTGAAAAGAGAGAGTTGAGTTTCATTCATAAACATCAAGAAAGCTGCTATACATCCATACACCACCAGTCACCCATCTGAAAGTTAAAATGGATCCTCAAATTTTACCACAGTCATTTTCAACCTGTAATAGGCAAATGACTTCCAAGAGGTCTAATATACATAATTAAGAAAAATTGGCTGAGTGACAGCAAGATTTAAATGGAAAATTAATTTCCACTAGAAACAAAATAAATTTGAGAACAACTTCTTGTATTATTTGGGGCCTTCTTTGCATGTAGTAGTTTGGGGAGAGGGCATAGTTCTTACAGGTACTCTGTGCTTATCATAAGTAAAACTAACAGGTCACAGAAGATATTGAATATATTTAGCTCATGAATAGTTCTACTTCTGGAAGAAAGAGTAACTTTTACATGAGAACAACTCCGAATAGTAGACTGAAACCTGTGATCTCTGCACAAATGAGCTCATCTTTGTAATCCTAGTTCAAAACTCTGACAGGTAAAAACCACAAGCACATGATTCAATAAATAAAGAAGCAAGAATTTTTTTTATGTTATTAAAGAAACAAATCCGAGGATATCCCTTCTATTATCTACATGTTGTCTTTTCACTTCAATGACATAAAGCTGGAGAAGGTAGACTACGCTAAGATTTAATTTAATACAGTTTTGCAGCTGTAAACCAAAATGCTTTGTCTTCCTGATTACATTCTGAATACATTTTGGACACATTGATTAACTATTGATTAAGTGTGATAAAGCAGTGACTTGCACCTTTAGAATTTAGATTGGTCAGGGAGAGCTAAATGACAAGGAATTTCACCCTTCTAGTACTGGCCAAGTAATTACCAATGGAACTACTAAGAACGGAAAGCTTGGGATTTGGCTACTTCAACTGAATTCATTAATTCAACAAGATTTCAAGTACCCAGTACAAACTAACCATTAAAATTATCTGACCCACAATTATGTTTCAGTAGGATCCAAATAAAAACTTGGTTGTTCTCATGTGTGTTTGAAGGAGAGCCTGAGGCAAACCTAGTTCCCTCCCCCCTCTTTTATAGACAGCTGTGACAAATACACTACATACAACTGCTGTAATATATGGTGCACTGACATGATATATACCCTATAGAACTGCTATGTCAGAATATTATCACTTTATCAGCTTCCCACTACTCCCTCTTGTCATAAAATGCACAATGTGGGAAGATAAATGCGGATCCAAGTGCTTAATCACAGCTGGAATTTTTGGTATGTTGTATTGCCCAGTAAAATGAGTTATAAAACACCAGGAATAAAGTGGTAGTTGCTAAAGATGCCCTAAACTCCTTAGTTCACAAAGACAAGTCATCAACAATATTAAGCCTCAATCCATTCCAAGGACTAAAAGTCTGAGCAAAGTAGAGCAAGGGCCATCTCACCACTAAATTTGCCTTACTTCAGAGTAGTGCCATAAAACCAATGAAACTTCTGATAACTTCAGGTAAGAAAAAGAAATATCTTTACATTCCTGTTAAATCTCAAGTCAGAAGAGGTCTAACAAAATGAACTGGACATATAAATAGGATTTTTTTTTTTAAAAAAAGCTTAAATTATTATCTAATATTATACCAATAGCCTTAATAGAAACCATGTTATTCCAAAATAAAGGCACAGCATGGCCAAGAGAGTAACACATCAAAGAGAACATGTACCTAAACAAATCACCTGCTCCCAAAATACAGCATGCTGTTCTCGAGCAACTTTGCTAACATTCATCCTCCACTGTCTTTCAGATGGCCTCCAAGAGACCTCTCAGAAACAAAGGCTTTCTCATTAGGATCTCTGGAAAAGAGCACTAAAGTTAAGAAAGGACAGGATAGGTCCTGTGACCTACATATAAGTAGCAAATAAATTTTTTTATCCTACAGACATTAGAACTAAAGGATGGCCTGATCATCTTTTTAAAAGTAGACATTTTTACTGCTACATCAAATTTAGTGTCGACATATAAATTGCTAAATATAGCCACATCAGAATTCTAACTCAGAATTAAGCATCCCAGTCTCAGTGTTACACATTAAATAATGCACACTACCACAAAACCATATCCATAACCAAACTTTTTTTTCAGTTTCTATAATACCACACATATATATTTAACTGAAATTGAGCTTAAAGAAAACATCATCAACTGGAATTTAACTTTATGCCAACATCATTTATTATAAGTGTGATTTTTAAAGTATATAATACACCTTTTTCTTTACTTTCCTTTTGGTTGTTTGAGTACTCCAGAAGAATTCTCAAGTATGGGGTACAAGCCTGTTCCCACCCCCTCTACTCTCTTTTCCCATGCCTCTCTGCTACTCCTGCAGCACAACCTCCACCAGTCCTGGTACAAAACATCCTATAACCATCTAAGGAGCAGCACTAAACGCTTCCAGGCACAGAGTTCTAGTTCTGTTAGTAAATAAAGGAGCAACTACAGCCCAGATCCTGTAACACGGGCAAATTAACCTCATAAATGAGATTTTGTTGTTGTTGTTCCATGTCCTTCAGAGACATCAATCACTTGCTTTCACAAAGCAACTTCGGAGCGCCTGGCAAATCCCCTCCTGATGCCTTCTCGGCGCTCAGCCTATTCTTGGCTTTTTATAGACATAGCTTCACGTCAGGCTTTTTGCTTTGCCACCCCCCAAGAGCGTAACCACAGCCAAGGAGCGGTTTCTAAGACTGCTAAACTCTCTGGAACAGCCACGAAGATCCCGAGCTGTTTTCCCAGCCGGACACCCGCTCGCCTTCTAGGTCTGCACCCACTACAGAAGCAGTCAACTCCCGACTGCTCCAGAGCCGAGCCGGGACAACCCGGGCACCCACGATTTTGCCCGACACCGCAGGCAAGGTCCCGGTTGAAGCGAACCGAAGAGAAGCGATGCGAGCGGCAAGGAGCGGAGGGAGCGCAGGTGGAAGCCCTGCTCCGCCACCCCCCGCAACTTGCCAGCCCAGCGCCGCGGGGACTGCTGCGCGCCTTCCCCGCACCCCGCCGCTGACCGGATAGGGTAAAACCGGGACAGATGCTCTTCGGAAGCGGGAGGACACCTGGGACGGGACAGGACAGCAACCCCCGCCCTGCCTTGCCCGCACTCACCGCTCCGCTGCTCGTGTCGTGTCGTGCCGATAGCACCTCCCTGCTGCGGAGAGGCGGAGGCTCCGCACCCCTCCCCGGTGCCCCGCACCGCCCACGCTCCCTTCCGTGGCCATTCACCCGCCCCTTGGCATCACGCTGCCGTCCGGCCGCTCCTCCCCGGCAGCCAGCGGCACCATCCGCAATGCAGCTGCGGCCGAGATCTCCTTCTCCCCTCCCGGCCCCTGCCCACTACCCCCTCGGACATGAGCTCGGATCTTACACCACCCATGGGTGGGCAGCACCCGGGACACAGCCAGAGCTGGGTCGCAGAATCACTAAGGCTGGAAAAGACCTCTAAGATCATCAAGTCCAACCATCGCCCTATCACCACCATGCCACTAAACTATGTCACTAAGTACCTCATCTACATGTTTTCTGAACACCTCCAGGGATCGTCACTCCTCCACCTCCCTGGGCAGCTTGTTCCAATGCCTAACAACTCTTTCTGTGAAGAAATTTTTCCTAACATCCAATCTAAACCTCCTCTGAGGCCATTTCCTCTTGCCCTATCACTGGTAACCCAGAAGAGACCTACCCCCATCTTATTCCAACCTTCTTTCAGGTAGTTGTAGAGAGAGATAAGGTCTCCCCTGAGCCTCCTCTTCTCCAGACTAAACAACCCTGGTTCCTTCAGCTGGTTGTCATATGAGTTATTCTCCAGACTCCTCACCAGCCTTGTTGCCCTTTTCTGGACACATTCCAATGCCTCAATGTCTCTTGTAGCGAGGATCCCGAAGCCCTCTTGTAATGAGGAGTCAAGGAGCTCCTGGTACTGGAGCACTGTCAGGAGTGTGGAAAAAAAGGAAAGACAGGAAAGGGTTAAAGCAAAAGGGGAGGGGGGGAAAGGACGAAAAGGGTGTTATTTCCAAAAGGACTTTTGTGGGCTGCTTCTTCCCCCAAACCTATTAGTACAGTGGGCCCCTGGGACAGGACAAGATTAATTGCTCTGTGTTGTGAAGAAAATGATAGATGTCATTAATCAGGGAAGTTGTAAGTCATTCACGTTTGTAGATGGAATTCAGAGATTAGCCAGGACAGATGGCAGCAAACGCAGTGCTCTCCAGCTCTGGCATAAATCATTCAACTGCTGGAATGATTAAACAGCCAAAGAGAGAATCTCATACATTTTCTTAAAGAGAAGTGTTTTATAGGAAGATGAATATTCACTTCTTATTATGAAAGGGTGCTCCCAAGCATTTCTACATTTCCCTTTCTAAATAATGAAAGTTTATTGCCTTTTCCTTCCTGCATGGCAGAAAGTTCAAACCTGAAAAAAGAAACAAGGTTTTTCACACAGATACCTTTCAGACAGGAGTGAGAAGCAAAGCCAGGCAAACTACATCAGCACCCAAAGCATTGCTTTACTACCCTTTCTGAATTAAACAGGGAAAGGTATAAGTTAATAGGTTTGTCCTGCTATCTTATCTCCAGTGGAATTATCTTTACTTGCAGAAGTTTTGTTTTCATTCACTTTGAGGAAAGCAGTGAATCAATATTTTCTTCACTGCTTCTAAAAGAACAGGAAACTTTCTGTGAAATCTAAATATTCCAAGTGGAGAGAAGACCTTTTATTCATTAGTCTCTCCTAATTATTTTTTCTTTTCACATAGCAAAAATTGACTGATGGTGTGATCAACTTCAATCACCCTTTCATGGTATCACATTGATTGATGTGTCAAATGCTTGTCTAAATATAAGCTTAGCACCAATATCTATGACAGAGTAATTATGAGCTTGATTGCATGTCCTGCCATAATGTGATCTATCTACAGTGACTTTCAGAATTTTGTAGATACCTGCTCTATAAATTCAATAGTAGTATATATCCTCTCACATGCAAGGGCCCACAGTCCAAAACAGAGTTTACAATACTTATTTTAAAACTATTAAAAAGTTAACTTCATTATCTGCAAACAAATGTTTGCCATGCTAAGTACTTTAACTTGCATTGTTAAAAAACTTCTTTTAGGATAATTCATGTTATTTTTATAAGATTTAAGAAATGTAAGGTACAAAATAGACTTACTTTCAGCACTTGGATTTGAATATCTCCAGAGAAAGAGATTCCATAACCTCTCTAGGCAACTTATTCCAGTGCTCAGTCACCCACATAATAAAGTTCTTCCACTTACTCAGGTGGAAAATTTACTTATAAGGTGTATTACCATAAACCTTTCATGGATACAGACATTCTTGTTTTAAAGAATTCCCATTTCACACCAGGAATAAGCATTAGGATATATCTGAAAAACAGTATTCTGCTATACAGCAGAATCACCATCTCATTGTAGACAAATCTAGCAGCTTTGCAAGGTGTTTGCAGTTTGCTTTGTGTGGGGTTTTCAGGCCCTTGAGAGCAAACCAAGGATAAGAACTGACTGTGAGACAGTCTTTAAAGAAACAAGCCAAAAATATCTTCTCAAATCTGTTAATAACTTGTGAAATCTTTCAGAGGTTTGGTAATTATGCAAAAAATACACGGGAGGAAATCTTCCCTAAGGGACTTGACAAGAAAAAAAAATACATGTTCACAGTCAAAGAGCTAAACAATTCAACAAATTGGAGTGGGATAAGGAAGCTTTCACCTCAGTTCAGCAAAGCTATGATAAATTGACTGAGCTGTTACTATTTTACATATTCTATGCCTTATGTGACATTAATTAGTTATTTCAGCGGGTAGAAGTCTACCCAAGAAATCATGAGCACAGCAGACCCTAATTGCCATTCCTGTTCACAGTCTATGTAGAAAGCATTAATTTTCCAGCACTGTGTGGACAAAGACAGCACACACAACTACACCACTGAAAGGTTTAAGGCAAAAATGAAGTGCAGACTTACAGTGCCCATGCCTATGATGCAACTCAACACTTAGCTGGGTTTTTTTCCAAATCGTTGTCTTCTAACCTTGCTTTAAAACAAGAAAGAAGTCATGATTGAATAAATGTATTTTTTTGGTCCTCCATTTGAAACTCAAATTTAAAATTTTATTTTTATATTAAAAACTTTATTTTTTGTTTAAATTTTTATTTAAAACTTTAGTTTTACTTTATTAAACAAACATCTCCATTTGAGACTCCCAACACAAGATAAAATAAAGTTATTTTTTTAATTCAACAATTATTCCTTACAAGAATAAGCAATAGTGTAGATGGAAGACACTCCTCTGGGATTTTGGCCATGCATCCTAAAACAGAAGAAACATAAAACAATACTTAGTTTTCCATCTATTTAGGGATATCTCTGGTTTTGCCTCAGAAACAAAACTCTTGTATCATACCTAAAACATCCAAACTGACTTACCATCTCTTAGTTTTCCTGACAGATTTCCACCTTTGAAAAGTCTTCTGCTGAAGAACTTTCTCTTCCTAGAACATCAATTGAACTGTCAACAGTGCATTTTATCTACCAGAAATAGCTTATAAACATATACTTGAATGGAAGCAGATGTTGGACATTTCTTTCCTGTTCAAATTCATTTTTTCTGTGTATCTGCTAAAACCTGAGCACTTGAAATAACTGGAATACAAATTGCTCATAGAGGAAAGTTCTGCCATGCTATAAGAGCTTGCCTTGGAAGAACTGATATTTGGATCAGGTTTTAAGAGAGACAACACAATATTTTATACCTACCACTAACTCTGAAGATCAGAGTAATAAATATTTCCAGCTCTCATGAGTAAAAAATCTGGAAAGCTTTGTAGGAGGCAAGGATAGAGAACACCTGGAGGGAAAGAGGAGCCTGAAACCATTTTGCCCAGAACAAGGACAGGCACAAGGGCAGAACAGCAATGCAATGTGCAGAATGGCTGATGGAAGATGAGAGTAACATTTATATAACTACAGCAAAAAACATGTTATCAGGGCCCAATGAGCTATTTTTTTAATCCACATGAGGATTTCATATCTCAGGTAAATTTATTTTGCCTGAAGCCTGCAAGTTTTGCTGTTAGAAGCTCTGTGCAGCAAGCAGTGACAATTTTATTCAGCTCAATTAGGCTAAAAGGACCATTCCAACACTTCATGCTTTAAGAAATTGATGTGAAGGATGTAAAGTTACAAGCACCTACTTCAATTTGTATCTGTGGCCCTCTGTGCTTGCCATGCCAATGAGCATATACAGTCTCTTGAAGGAAATCTCACACATGACAAAGTATTTTGGGTACTTAGCCATGAACAAGATGCAGTTGTTGCAGTAGAATCATAGAACAGTTNTCCAGGCCAGGATGCCATTGGCCTTCTTGGCCACCTGGGCACACTGGTGGCTCCTGTTCAGCTGTCAATCAGCACCCCTAGGTCCCTCTGTGCCTGGCAGCTCTCCAGCCACTCCTCCCCAAGCCTATAGCACTGCTGGGGGTTGTTATAGCCAAGGTGCAGCACCTGGCATTTGGCCTTAGTGAACTTCATGGAATTGGCCCTGGCCCAGCCATCCAGATCCCTCTGGAAAGCCTCCCTTCCCTCAAGCAGATGGACACTGCCACTCAGCTTGGTGTCATCTGCAAACTTGCTAAGGCTGCACTCCATCCCCTGGTCCAAATCATTGATGAAGATATTGATGAAGTAGACCCACAGGAAGGTCAATTGTCAGTCATGAGATAGGACAGCTCAAAGTCTAACCTCTCTTATAGTGGTAGGGTATATAGAGTATAGAAATCCCTGTGCTGAAGACTACTGTGTTACAGAACAGCAAAGCATCCATTCATTCTTCTTGCTGAGTTCTCCATCTCGTAGCTAATCTAGGTGTACCTAAGGATACTCACCATTTTTCCCCCCTTAGTTGAGTTTTTTAATATGATTTACTTTCAAAACAAGCGAGCTCTTGTGTAGATACATATTTTTAGGCAGTGTAACTAGTTCTTTATGAAATATGAATTAGTCACATTTTTAAAACTATTGGAGAAATGTTATTAATTTCATGAAAAAGTCATTGTAATTTTACAAAGGGAAATACACCCCTGATCAGCTATATTCTACAGGGAGTAGAAAATAGATTGTTTCAACCCAAGTTGGTGTCAGTATTTTAACCCATCTCTCCCTTGATTTAAGCTGAAGGTACAAGGAACAACAGGAGAACATTCCAGACCAGAATTCATGCTCCTGGTCTCCCTGCTTTTCTTTAATGAGTACTTGCCTGGAAATTTGAAACTCTATCATTCACTGCACACCCAGTACATACCAAACAAAAGCATGTCAGCTTTAGCATTATAAAAGCTGAGTTATGAAAACAAGGACCTTTGTTGCATGCCATTGCTACACTTGTAATGCCTACATGAAAACCCCAGTTGGATATTACCTTTATTAATGATAGTGAACCTTCTTAACATTAGTTGACTGCTAAATAGAGGAGTATTTTCTTACCAGTTATGATGTTTACACTGGAATTAAACTGACAGAGGGTGATTTACTGAATTTATTTTTTTTAGCATGGTTTGGATATTAGAGGAACTCCAGGGAGCTGGTAATTCAAGATAGAAAGGTCAGTTTCTGTTAATGAAAGCAGAATATATATAAAAGGAAGGAATGTTCATGAAAAGCTGGCCTGCTGTGGACTAATTACTCATTACATTCATCATCCCTTAGGAAACATGGAGATAATCCTATTTCAAGACATAAAGAATAGCTGAAATTTAGGCAGAAAGGACTTCTTGCTTCAGAGGCTTGCTTGCTACAAAGGACTATATATCAAAGGTACACAGGACTCGACTCATAGCTAAATGAGGAACTGTAATAAGCCAGTCTGGTTGAAGATGGCTGGGGAGACTTCCCCAGATTTGCCTGCAGAGAGCTAAAAATGTATCCCCAACAGCATCCTTGTGTGCTGCAGGAAATCACTCATTTATCAGTAAGAATACATATAAAATTATCTATTCCCGCCTAAGCAGTGTACAACTTTTCTCTCCAGGGAGCCTCCTTACATAGCTGTATGGAGCAAGATCATGTTCTTTGGCTCTGGGAATAGAAGCCTCATAGGGAGAAAAAGATCTCCTAGGCTTTCATTTGTTTCAACCTTTAGCCATAAAGATGTACTGAATTTTTTCAAGTGGAACAAATCCATGATGTCTATGCAGACACAGTGTGAGTAGCATATGTTTTACATAAAAGATTCATAGGATCTGGTCTGACAACAGAAAGGTTTATGGGGTTTTTTCACTCACTGAAAGCTTCACTAGAACCTTGCACAGCATACACAAATAGTAACTTCATGATTTTTCAATAGAGCAGTATTTGAATACCTCAAAAATGGTGTCATGTTGTCTAGGCTGACTTGACCAGTCATACAGCATGAACTCCACATAGGATAGGATTATTCTGGAAATGTGGTGTCAAGGGTTAGGGCTAGGCTGGCCACTAAATGAGTGACAGATGCTCTCTATTAAGCTCTCTCCCTTCCCAAAGGGGAAGAAAAAGGGAATAAAGGAAAGAAACAAGCTGGACTAGAAAAACTAAAGCAACCTTAATGGAAATACAAAATTAGTATCTAACCCAACCCCTCTAATGGCAATTACATCACTGTCACCACTGATCTTGTGGCAGGCACTGGAGAAGTCCCAGACTGGGTTCAGTGGCAGGTGGGAAACAGGTTCAGGAGCTGGATTCTGGAACAAATGCACAGATTGGAATTGAAGGTAAGAACAGAGTCCCTCTCAGACACTGGCCAGTGAAGAGCTTGACCCTCATGATCCCTCAGCTTTATACTGACTATGATATAAATGGAATGGAATCCCTAGTTGGTCAGTATAGGGTCACCTGTCCTGTACCCTCCTCCCTACAGGGGTGACCTCTTGCTCTGTGGCACGGAAGATCTAGCAGTGACCTTGGTCTCCATAAAAGCATCTATAAGCATGGCCCCTTTCTGCACCCCAGCCCTTGGCACTAACTCTTTCCCTTTCAGAGTTCTCACTGCTAGCAGCAGACACTGTGTGTGAGAACATGCTGTGAACTGCAGAGAGTTACTGGGAAGAGACTGAGCTGGGAAGTGAATCACTGAGCAGAATTAGTTCTGTTCTAGGTCAAATTAGGACAGGTGGATAGAGAGCATTTAGCACATATAGAATATGAAAATATTTTGTTGTGGTAGTCTTCAAAGACATTTTACTGTCACAGAGTACTGTCATTCTTTAAATTGGTATCACATAAACATTAACAGAAGGAGATAAATCATAATAAAAATCGTCCAGCAGAAATGGTTGCAGAGCTATATTTGTATCTTCTAAAATCCCTTTGGGGAAAATAACTGTGCATGTCTAGTCATATGACTGGGTCTTCTGACACCTTAGGGAATTTTTCCTTTCCTTGTTATAGAAACACTGGGGGGGGGGGGGGGGTTCAGATTTCATTCAGCTCAAAGTTGACTTTTTTTGTTTTTAAATGAGGCAATAAGGCCTCAGCATCTGAAAGGATAAGTGTAGCTAAAAGGAAAGACAGGAATAACCAATCACAAAATTCTGTCCACAAGAGCTACAGCTAAAATCAGTAGCATTATCTAAATCTGAGTAAAAGTGTCAAAAAGGGGATTTATAAAACCAAATAAAGAATAGGTAGCCCAGTTCTCATCTTTGAGGTTGAAAGCAAAGTTTCCTGGAGCTTTGATGGAGATATTCTTTGCTACCATATCTGACAATGATATATTTAAAAGGCAGAAAAAATTGACTAACCTGCCACATGTTTATAACTTCTACTCCACAAAGTATAGTTCACTATATTTTAGGTTTGAATGTACTTTGAAAAGCCTTCAGAGCTCTCTTTCAGTCTAGAGTAATTGTCCTGATAGAACAAAGGTAAAAGGCATGCTCTGGAATCAAGCTTAAGTCCTATTTTCAGAAAGCATTTATGATGGCTAACTGAAAACCCTTGGAAAAGCCATATGTAGACCCTTCTGAAAATTAAACAATTAGTACAAGCTGTTTCAGCAGTGGTTTGAATTTCCAGAGAACTATCTGGCCTCATCAGAAGCTTTAGTAGTTCCCCACCCCCTTCCCTTTCCTCTAGCTGTATAGCGAAGAGCATGCTTCACAAAGCCCCTAGTGGCACTAATGATGCTATCGGTCCTTTTTTGCTGAGCTGTCATTTCTCCTAATTATCATTTATATTGGGTTCTGCTGCATTCTCATATTAATATTGCTACATATATACTTTAATTGTTAGGCAACACTATGCAGTGCTTGTTCATCAGAGAATTTCCAGCCCCTTGGTCTTCCCCTGAAGCTTTGAAATGTTGATGGATGTCTAAGATGGCGCCAGCCTAATGCTCATTATCAGGGGAAGAGTTAGTTGTCCATAAACCCTTTAATTTTACACATGCAAATGTCCATTGTTTGAGCAAAATGGATAATTGAGCACCTAATTAGTGAATACCTGCTTGCACACACAATTAGCCAATTTGCAAGAGCAGATGCTGGCTTATGAATAGAGCAAAACTATCTGCTGTGGTGTGCAAGCTCCTTTCAGAGGTGACTCCCCCCTTTGACCTCTTCAGTTGCAACCTGCTCTCCTTTCCCATAAAAAAAATGTGGGGAGAGAGGGAAGTGACACTATGTCAAGTATTCCCTTTAGGATTTGATAGTTGAAGATAACAGAAATAGTGTAAGAGGTCTTAACAGATCTCTGGGAATTCCTTCACCCTTAGATCATTGGATCCATTACCTGCATGGTCAGTGTAACTGGACCAACTAGGTTGCTCACCTTTTCTCCTTCACATCAATCTTAGTAAAATGGAAGGCCAGTGATTTAGCTACTAAGTGTCAAGATCTACTTAAATCTAGGTTCTAGAGTATTTCAGTAAATTTCATAATTCCTGCAATATATATATATTTACAACTGTTCATTTAAAGCAATAGGTCATCCTGTTATCATAGGTATAATTTAAGTTTTTCATCCTCTGGGGCTGAGCTTAGTTCACTTTGACTAATTCATAGAATCCTAGAATGGTTAGGGTTGGAAGGCACCTCTGGAGGTCATCTAGTCCAACCCCCCTGCAGTGGGCAGGGACATCCCCAACTAGAGCAGCTTGCCCAGAGCCCTGGCAAGCCTCACCTTGAATGCCTCCAGGGATGGGAACTCAACCACCTCCCTGGGCAACCTGTGCCAGTGTTCCACCACCCTTGTGGTGAGGAACTTCTTCCTAATGTCCAATTTAAACCTCCTCCTCTCCAGTTTAAAACCATTGCCCCTTGTCCTTTCAATCCAGGCCTTTGCAAACAGGCCCTCTGCAGCCTTCTTGGAAGTTCCCTTTAAGTACTGGAAAGTCATACTCTGAGGAAACTTGCTGACTACAAGCTGGTTAAGCTACAGCTCATTCTGACCACTTTCATTGTTTGTCTTCAAAAGAGATAGTTCAGACATTTCAGAAAGGAAGATCCCTTTGTGTTTTCAGATATTAGAGTATCTCTATGCAACATTTATGAAGCTAAAGATTGGAAGCTCCCCAAAACATGTGAGCTAAGCTGTTTAGGGAGCAGCATTTGTCTCATAGACAAGGATCTGCCAATGCATAATTCTGACACTTCAACCACCAGAACCTAGTCCTACATTACAAGCAGACTAATAGTTTAATAAAATACACAGAGAAAGGTAACAGCTCAAGTTCAGGTCACTGTTTCCCCATCACCAGAAGTAATGCTGCACAGAGACTGACCCTACAGGGTCACTGCTGAGAAGGCAACCACCAATGGAGACATCAGCAAACCCTTACTCATAAAATCCAAACCTAGCAAAAGTCAGGTGTTTTGCCTTTGTAATAGAGAGGAGGAATTGTAATTAGAAAACATCCTAATCTTTGAAGAACTTCTGTGACATGCTAGAGCTCTCAAAATACATCTTTCCACTTCAGCTTATCTTAAGCCTTTGCAAAAACTGAATTCCTTACCTTAGAATGGATTTACTAGTTTCCCTTCCCAGAAGTAGAAAACACAACATGCACATCTCTAGAAAAAGTAAATTTTGTTTGTGAAGAGAGGTAAAGATGTTCTATTAATTAGCACAAAAGAGAAGCAGAGCTTCCCATCATTTTAGGCAGAACTATGACTCATTTTACTAATACAAACCTGATCACTTCTAATCGTTTTCTACAGACATTAATTTGCTGATGGCATTTGATTTGTTTGAATATGACTAAGTAACATAAGTCAGTTTATAACATTACATATTGAGAAACCTTCTGAGTTTCTAGAACTATTTTTTTTTTGCAAAGCTTAATTCTAGCTTTACTTTCTGATATACAAGAACTAGAAGTTGCTTAAAGCAGTTTCCCAAATAGCTATTTTTCAGCAACATTGCTCAAAATACCAGCTTGTAAAATAGAGATATTTGAAGACATTTTGATTTAGTGCTCTGTGGTGTTTGCTTTAAAAAAAAAAATTAATAAAAGAACATCTACAAACAAAGGAGAGAAGTCATCTGAAAATGCCCTTTTCCCATTTCTAATCTAGGCAGTGTATGGACCTATTTGTGAGCTCATAGTATTGACTCATTGTAATTCATTACTCAAATTTCAAGGTATTCCTTATAACTGAAGTTTTTATATTAATGATTTAATCAGTTATATTTTTGACAGAATACTCTCTTAAAATATAAGACTTTCAGAAAGATCTGGAAACCTCTGGACATTAATCTGAAGATCAGATTAGCTTTAAAGGCTTTTCTGCAGGGGTTGTACTACACTTGAGAAACAGCCTTTAGTGGAATATAAAGAGCTGCAAGTGCCAAACAATCATTTTCACTAGAAAGTCACCCTTTAACCACAAGAAATGTATTCTTCATAAAGACAACCTGCCCTGCATCTGCTAAGAAGCAATAACACAATTAGTAGCTTCAGTACATCAAAGAGGTTGCTATTTTTGCACTCCATTTATGTACACCTGTTAGCAAAAAGCTTTTCAAAGCTTAGCAAGCAGTTCCAGTCATGTCATCATCCATTTTCATTGGCAGGCTTGCTCACTTAGTTTTTTTGCAAAGAATTTGAACAGTGTGCTTTTAAGTCCTGGGAGCAAAATGGTCACCACATAATGGACAGTATTCCTGAGCACTACCAACTTTCATCTGGCTTTCTACATTTTACCTCCAGCTCCTATTCTGCTCAACCATTTTATAGTTATGTAAGACCATAATTTGCCTGGCAAACACCAAATGGAAAATTATTGCTGGTGTAAAACTTTGGGGGAGCTCATTAATTTAAAAGAAAGATAAATAACAACCAACAACAACAAAAATTTATACCACAACAGGTTGTATTTTTAATACAACCTTTCAATGATCAAAATAATAAGCATGAAAATAAGCTAATTCACCAGGTTTGAGATTCCAGCTGAGTATCCCTGAAGCCTGCAGTCATCTCTAATTACCCATAAGGCAGTTATTTGTTATTTCAGTGATGTAGTTCTGATCATTTCATCCCACTCTCCTTTCTCTTGGTACATGTATGAATTTCCACTTAGTTGCCTTGTTAAAAAGAAAAAAGGTCTTGAAAAAATGCCATTATAAGCCCCTCTTCAAAAACCAGTCCAAGACTCCTGTGTTAAAACTGAAAGCTATACTTTAATTATGCTGCAAAGAATGGTGCCTGACTCAAGGTGTGAGGTTGCTGGGAGATGGCTAATGCATGGCTTAAATTACTTTTTGAAGTATTTGTAGTCATAAAGCATTCACTCACTTTTTCTGCAGGAAAAAGAAAGAGCAATGTTCTGAATGCTCCTCTCCTATTGTTTCCCACAACATAAGGAGGATATGTCCTTATCTGCACTGTTATGGGTGCCACCTCATGCAGTATATGGCACAGAAGAGATTATTTAGTAGTTTTAATACCTGGAAGTCAGGAAAATGCAGGATTATATGGTTTTCCTGGAATTCCAACCCTGCTGTGAGGCAACATTCAAGTAATTTATGATCATATTCTCTCCTCAGTTCCTCTACCCCAAGGTTCCTCCTTTCTAAGATTGTGTAAAATCATTGTAGGCATGTGCTACCTCCACGGGGAGTCTAATGATGGTTATTGCTCAAGACAGTATTGGGAAACTGGGAGGAATAAAACACATTTCCCCTTTTGATTCCTGTAAAACTTTGCCTATGCTAGGTCACCTTCCCTTCCCATATCAGCTGTGGACTTCTAGACCTCTGGGAGTAACAGAACAGCAAAGTTGAAATATTTAAATAAACCAGAGAAAACTTATCCTCTCATGGTAAGACTATGATTAAAGGATTTAATTGAATTATAGAGGCTTAGATAGCATGAAATGAAAGCAGAAATACATCAAGAACCACTGTTTCATGCAGAAAAATCATAAAACTGTGTAATGGTCCACATGTAATATTTGTCTGGGAATAGATGACAGAGGACTTTATGGGAGAGAGCTACAAGGCATGAAGGATATATAGTGCAATAAAAAAGGATAAACTTGGCAGGTATGATAAACAATAAATATACAAATATTAACCCACAAATAACTGACACACCTATCATTTGTTCTTTCAAAAGCAAAGGTTTTTCCTCTTAAAAGTTTACAACGTTTCTATGCTGATTCAACAATGCAACAGCCTGATATTTAAATTATTACTTCTGAATATTAAAATTAAATGTCATTTCCTGCATCCAAAGCTGAAAATACTATCTACACAATCTACTCCATCTTTCAATTCATCTTTCCAGAACCCATTAGTGGTTTTAATAAAGCTCCAAAGGAAACATATTACAATAGATTTTGCTTTGCATCTCTTTAAAGAAACTCATCTGCTGATAACTGTTAGGACCCTCTCCTGGTTTTAATCTCCATTTAGAAAGGTATGTATAATGACCAAGTAATATCAACAGAAAGCACCATCTCCATCTGTGGGTTATTGTATCTAATTGCATCTCCAAACCACTGAACTTTCTGCCAAGGTTCTGAAAGATAGGCTGCTGCTGAGTATAGCAAGTTATATCTAAAACTGATCAAGATAAAAATAAGCCAAATCCTATTAACAATTACAAAAAGTGTTGGTTTTCCAAGGGTGATTGACTACAATGACTACTCAAATGTTTATAATCACTTGCAGCATTGATATCTCAGGTTAGTGTAATATTTTGTAAAACATTAAAAGTTCTTTTGATTTATGCCTAACAGCCTATTTTTAAAATCATTGAATGGTTTGGATTGGAAAGAATCTTAAAGATGATCTAGTTCCAAGAGCCTGCTATGAGAAGGTACACCTTCCACTACACCAGGTTGCTCAAAGCCCCATCCAGCCTGGCCTTGAACACTGCCAGGGCTGGGGCATCCACAGCCTCTCTAGACAACTTATTCCAGCATCTCACTACCCTCATAGTGAAGAATTTCTTCCTAATATCTAATCTAAATATACCCTCTTCAAAACCATTACTCTCCTCCTGTCACTACACTCCCTGATAGAGTCTCTCCCTGTACTTCCTATAGCTCCTTTTGAGTACTGGAAGGTTGCTACAAGGTCTCCCATAGCCTTCTCTTCTCCAAGCTGAACAACTCCAACTCTCTCAGCTTGTCCTCATAGAGGACCTGCCCCTGGAAAGATTTTTGGTTTCTCCTCTTGGAAAGGAGGAACCTTAGGGTAGAGGAACTGAGGGCATGGCCATAAATTATTTGAATGTTGCCTTACAGTAGGCTTAGGATTCCAAGAAAACCATGTCATCCAGGAATCTGTCTCTGGATCCCATAGTTCAGTCCCTGGAAAAATCCTGTGGCCCTCCTCTGGACCTACTACAAGTAGATTCATGTCTTTCTCACCCTGAGTGCCTCAAGGCAGAAAGTTTCCTTCTAGTTACCACATGTCCTATATCATCTTCAAAAGACACAATGTTGTTGTGGGTTTTGTCCAGATATTCATCAATTGTTTTTCCTTATTCTTGTTATTCTTTTTGAACTACACTGAAAAATGAGTTGGATGAACATTAGGTGTCCAAAAGCAGTTTTACTTTTCCTGAGTGATCTTTGTAAACTGCAGACTGGGCTTTAACTCCAGCTTTTAAAGGAATTTAATTGGAAGGGAGGTCATTACATACCATACATGACTAGACAGGAAGCATGCACTTGTTTATCCTCAATGAGTCAGGCCCATTAGTTAGGCTGCTGTTTACTGTGCAGGCAAGGAAAAAAGAATAATTGAGTCACACAGAAATAAACTTCCATCATTTTGTGTCTCCAGTAACAAGAAGTAATGGTGTCTCATTAAATCAACAGCTCATTCCAGCACTTACCTATATTAAATTATACATTCATTCACATTACCTACTCTTCAACAGTGTTGCCTTAAATTATCTCCATATTCATATTAAGGTGGATAATTTTAGGGTCATAACATTTGGATCTCTTAAGAGATGGGATAATCAGATCTCATGCTGCAGGCTGTAAAGGAATTGCCATGGGGAGTCCCTCCCATTGCTGCAGTCAGCATGGCATGGTGAGGTAGGTGCATGTTTCTCTCTGCACTGTCTGCCATAGCCACAGCAGGTGGCAAGGCACATCATTTAGCAGGCATTTAAGCACCCAAGCGTGTCACATTAGGACAAGCTTTTGAAATAACTCCTGGAGGAATAGAAGGCTGAAAAAATCCCCAAAACCACAGAAAGTTTATATTTATGATATGGAAAGGGGCATGTTGGACTCAATAAAGCACATTCACTTTCTCTCTACTCTTGCACTACATACATATGAAACGTGATGAAGATGACAAAACGGACATTCCTGCTATGTTCAGCAGAGGGAGCATTAAACTCATTGCCCACGGGAAAGTGTGGGGAGTGATACCCATGTTCCTATAATCCTTGTATGGGTAGGATGTGCTCATTAGCCTTCTGGCAGTCATCCTAGGAGAAGAACAACTCTGATTCCAAACCCGGGCAGATGGAGCTCGTTTAGCCCTGTGAGGCCTTCCAGCTAAGAGAAGGACACTCTAATAAAACCTGCGTCCTAAGGACTTCGCTGCCAGCATCCAAGCTTGCTAGGCCCTGGCAGATGAACCTTAGGACTAAAGGGTGGGTCCAGCTCTGCACATGCTGTGTCTCACCTATAAAAAATCCCTAGCGCAGGCTCGAGGGTGCTATCTGCTATCCTCTTTTTATCAGCGCGCTTGGAAAAGGCGCTGAGGAGGGACATGGATGGAGCCCTCCCTGGATCTTCGTTCACGAAGCCTAGCCATACATATACATACATCTCCCCACCTGATAAAACCCAGAACAGAACAACTGCTCTGCAAATACCCAGGAGTAGAATAACACTGCAAGCTTGTCTGCAGTATTTGCTGCAGCTCATTTACAAAGTGTGCCCTTAGTTGGACTTCAATCCAGAAATGCTAATTACAATTCCTGTACCCCCTTGTATATAGCCACAGGAAAACACAAAGAAATAATCACAGATTAGCCAAAGAAATCTTCAAAAAGGAAGCAGGGCAAGGTAACTGGATTGTTAATATACTTATCACTGAGCTCAGTTTAACCTTTTTACTAACCCATGGGCATTTTTGAGAATAAATTCATGTTCCTCTGCCTAGTGGCTGCTGTAGCTTCTAGTGGTGATATGGCAGCCCAGTTGGGAAGAAGATCCTCTGAAGTTCCTGTTCCTTGTGGTAGGGGTTTCCTCTTTGGAGAAGCTGAAGGATGGCACAGCATTGAGAAAGGGAACTTCTGACAGCATTCAATCTGATTTTGCTCCTCTACTTTTACCACTTCTCCATTAGGGCTGCATCAAAAGCCACAAGCCAGGAAAGCACCTCTTGTGCACACCTTCTGGCTTCCTACTTCCTTCCAGCTGAGATTTGGAGAACCTACAGCAGCCTCTTGGCTTTCTCTCCCTCCTCAGGGCAACCAGGCTGCTCCCATGCCTCAGCCTGCTCCCTGCTGTGAGTGCAAATGTAGGAAGTCCTTTTGAAAGGAGTTCCCAGGAACTCCCTTCCTGTTGTAAGGAGCTAGGGCTGTAACTACATTATTAAATTCAGTGTCACTACCTTAGCAGCTTAAAAATGCTATGAAATCATCTGAGCCATTGTATTATTCCAAGACCAGTGAAAAGGAAAGGAGTGGCATAAATAATGCCAAGAAATTAGTGTGCCAATATGCTTTGTTAGTAACCTTAAAATATTAATACAGGTAGAAGGAATATTTAAAATGTCCACAGTGTAGTTTAGTAGCTTCCTTTAAAATGGGATATCATCACCTAGTCCTACTGCAGGCTCTCCTGCTGACAAGAGCAGTGGAAACATCCCTTGGTAGAGAGCTGGTTTCTGGTCTTGAGACAGGGAATCCTAAAGCAGAAAGCTTGTTAGAGATGAAAAGGCCAGTTTAGAGGCTTTGATTATTTCCTTTTGGATTCTGTGATTTTTAGATGCTCATTTCTAATATAAGGAATCCAAAGAGAATTTTTTAAAAGGATGAGCAACCAGTAACTGGAGTTAGTTTCCCACATGGCACTTAATGCAATGCCATTTTTTTATTCCTAATTGCTCCCTTTCCCCTTTTTATTCAAGTGCAAGCCATTGCAGATGAAACTATACTTGTCTTCTGCAGTTTAAACCTTTGTTTGTGCACTAATGAATCTGTCATAGCAGACTCTAATGAGCATCACTCGCTTGCATTTAACTCTATTGCTTCCCATTACACACTTTAGAAGATCTGTTGATTTATTCATAGCAATCACTAGATATTCTTTTTCATTAGATAGATACTAGTTTTCCCTATTGTGTCTTTCATTATTAAAGGAACTATGAAATGTTAATATTGGCCTCAAAATGCTGGGCAAAAATGCCTCCCAAACCTATTTGAAATGTAATCACTTGTATTGTAAATGATCTTAAAGTTCTGAGTACAAACAGCTTGAAATTTTCTTCATTTATTAAAGAATAAAAGAAAAAACAAGAAGGTGGCTCTATATAACTCACTTGTCCAACTTACCTTGTTAACTGCATTTCTTGTAGTTAATTTAAGCAGCAGGACTGCAGTTATAAAAGAATCCATAAACAACTATTAAGTACTCTCATATTCCCATCCAGGTTCTTAACTCAGATTTTAAACCCAGGAACAGATATATAACTTTTATTTTAATAAGTACTACCTCAGACAAAAATTAAGAAAAACCAACCAAAAAATACAACTTGCCAGAACAACCACATTTCCAAACCAAGTGTCAGCTTTCATACTATTTTATCTCATGTGTATCTGCTTTAGTGTTATCAGTCTCCAAATTAAGAGAAATTTAGCCACTCTTTGTATCTAAATTCTATTATTTTGTCACTTCACACATTGAAGACACATTTCATTTACCTGACAGCCACATTATCCTTGTACAGAATCTGCCACAGATCTTGCATCCTAGAGCATTAAGCCATCTCCACTAATTTATGTTATTTTCTAGACCCTTCCGTAAATGTTTGGCTAAACACTACTTGTGGTTTATTATAATCCTTTAGCTCTACTACATAGCCATGCTCTGAATACAAAAAGACTCTCAAAAGCACAAGAATACATCCATCTAACACACTTTTCTCCACATCTATGTTCTCTTACTCTATTTCCCCTGTGCTAAGAGGTAAAACCATTAGTGGATCAGGACAAAAGAGTGGAAAAGCACTTTTAGCAAACCAAGATAGTTGTGCTCTAGCCACTCATAGTTGAAAGAGATACTAAGATTTTGAGCTTCATAACATTGCTTAAACCTAATATAACTGCAAACTGCCAAATTACTGCATGCACAAAGAGAAAGCATCCCAACACACAGAGCCACACCATCAACACCAAACCAGGCTTTGTCCTCACACATCTGCTTTATTGTCATCCACCCTGCCACAGAGAATCTATCAGAACTCAGGAGCTGGCAATCCATCAGCATTTAAAGGTAAAATAACCAGTCTGGTAAGGGGAGGGGTAGGAGGGGAGAGATAAATCACCCACAGGCTTACACCTGTGATCTAAGGCCTCTCTTCTGCTGGCAATGTTGTCCCTGAGGGGGTTAACAGCTAATTAGCTTCTCTGCTCATTGAGTGAGGGGGTTCTAGTGGAACAAGATTTGGTAATTTAGCTAAATTATATTTTTAAAATATGTGTTCTCAAAGGAGTAAATTAGAGATTAAAAGTCACTTAACTGGTCTTCAGGAAAGAAAGGCCACATATATGCCCTTTAGTTCTCCTATCAGTTGTACCTCCCATGTGAGCAAGATTGGTCTAACACAAGAAAACCTGAAAATCTCTTTCAGAACAGTGAAAAATCTATGGTGCTAAAAAGAGATATGCTAACTCACACCAGAGAGAAAAGAACTTCAGTGAATTGGGCCCTGAAAATATTCATATATCCATTTAGTTCAATTATCTTTACTATATTCTGCATGATAACATATAATAAAGGAATAGCAGCTGTAGCATGAGTTTCAATTGAATTCCAAAGACATTTATACAAATATATAAATATTAGCATCACAATTTTTTGCAAAGAGAAATGGGCCCCTTAAGAGGTCAAATGCTATTTCATTATTTCCAGTTCAGTCCAGAAGAGGGCTAAGCTATAGATACTGAGAGATGATACTCACTGACCATTGTAAAATGAGCTGCTTGTGTCACACCAGGTCCTACCAGACAGATATATACCTCCCAAAGCCATCTGTGGCAATTGCTTCCCCCAATTGCAGATGTTTGCACAGTTTTTTGGAGCATGACTGACCCAAAGATTTCCCATTTTGGCCTTGTATTCATGAGACCATCTCATATTCGTGGAGCTCAGTACATGTGTAAGCATTTGCAGTGTCAGGATACAGGCTGACAGCTTTGGGAGCTTTGTCAGAAATGGAAGATAAAAAAAGTTAAACTATCTATTCTATGTGTGGGACATCTAATTCTTAATGGACAAGCACTGTGTCTATCTCTGTCAGGAGCCTGCCAGTGCACTGTCCCCACTCTGGGGATGAAATGTGGAGGATATCATTATGCTTTAGAACCAGGTGATGTAAATTCCTATTTTTATCAAAAAGAAAGATGTATAAAACTATAAATAATGTTGTAATTAGAAAGGCTGCATTTAAAAAAGTGAATTGCTCAATGCAAGTTTCAATGCTTCATCTCACCATGCTCTGTTGCTTTCCTTTCCAAGATATGACAGCAGCATTTACCATTTCATTAACTGATGGAGACTAATAATGATGCCTCTCACAAAGTCAAGGTGACCAATAAATGAAAACTCTGTACATGTGTGTGAAGAATGATTGATGTCCAGTACAGCAATAAACAGATTGTATTGCTCTGTGCAAGCCACAGGAGCAAAAGGACCATTTTGTCACCACCACACCTGAATGTACATAAACAGATAAAAGTCCACATAAATGATCCTCAGGAGACTACAGCAAAATCTACTACAACTGCACTGCTTTTGTAGTTTATAGAAAGTCAGCTGGATCATACCTATTACAGCCTTCTTTTTCTTTCTTTCCTTCTGTACAGGGATATTGCTTACACAAATTACAGCAATGTACCCAAAAAATGAAAAGAATGATTTTTAAAAAGAACCTCACCTCTTACACAGCTCTCAAGAAGATGTAAGCTATATTTTTTCCCCATGAATACATTCCTTACAAATCATAAATACTTACACTAAAAGTTCTTCATATTTCTTGTCAGATTCTCTTCTCCTGCTACAGCTTTTTGCAGACTATCCAGTAGAACATAAAAGGATTCTTTTCTTAAAGTGTTAGCTCTATTTTAAGAGTACCTGAAAGAAGAATTTGCAAAATCAATGATGTTACACCTGATTTGATTATTTTAATGTGACTACCTCATCTAGAGCTGCCCAGATACACTCATTCACAGTTTCTGAGTGTCAATGACCTCTTACTTTACATCTATCCAAGCCATTTGTGATATAACCAAGCAAGTATTCAAAAACCTCAACTGTATGGGCTCAGGTTCATTTAGTCTCTAATTTATCCTTGATAGTGGCTGAAGAGGGATTAAAGAGTAGAATATATCACAGAATCACTAAGGTTGGAAGAGACCTCTAAGATCATCAAGTCCAACCATCTACCTATCACTACCATGCCACTGCACTATGTCCCTAATATATGGTGGTAATTCCCCAAAATACCCACCTATTTTCCAGAGTTCTGCAGCAGAAGACTACCTCAAGCAGAAAAACTAGATTTGTAAACAGCTCCAGGCTGTACTGATGTATTTCTGTAAAGGTTTCTTATTGCTGTCTTAGACAACTGCAACACGTCTGTACCTGAGGGGCATAAAGTCAGAACAACTTAAAGGTAGGTAAGCCTGTCCTTCTGAAATCCCAATGTAAAATTACTCCATGGATTTTTCTTCTATGAATGTCTTGAATTGCTTTGGTACTTGTGTAAAATTTTGTCATCCCTAAAACTCTCTTTATTTTCTCAGAGTAATTACTTTATGGTGAAAGACCTCTGTCTATATTTTTTGCCCTTGTGACTTGATACTTTCATTTTTAGTTATATTGAGTAACCATTACTTCCCTGTTTATCATTACCACATCAGTCATCATTTATATGCCTCTATTACTCAGCTGTCTTCTGATGCTAAGGAGTCCTACTCTGCTTTAGCTGCTTCTCATATATCTTTCACCACCCTCATCACTCTTCTCTTCACCCTTTTCAGTTAATAATATATTAATGTGTTAAATGTGGGGTTTAGTTGGTGGCACTTTAGTGATTTTAATTATTGACTGATTGTATCTATGATTTTTGAACTTTGAACTATCTTTACTTCTCAGATAGGGGAAGCCTTTTATGTTTATATATTCAGAGTAGGATGAGTAAAAACCACAGGAACCAGGAGCAAAAACCTACAACTCACAGAGATGAGCTCAATGAACTGTCACATGAGTTATGCTGCAATGAAAAAAAGATCAGATGATGCATGGCTTCTTCCCTAGATGCAGAAATAAGACTCACATCTTAATCACATGATAATTTATGATTCAGCTTTGATAGAATCCTTGTGAGGCAGATGCAGAACACAAACCACCAACTGGAGAACCAAATAGTTTGGTTTAGCTTCCATTTTGATTGAATTTAGAGAATTTGGTATTTTGAGGACTCAGCTGTCTGGCTGCTCTTCAGCATCATTACTGACTCTTAAACATGCTGTGTCTTGGAACCTGGCCAGCAGGGTCCAGCATCCCACTAAAGAAGCACAAAATAGCACAACAGAGTAATGCATTAGCAGAAGTACAGAACATAGTATTCACAGACCCAATGTTTCAAGTATTCTGATATATCAAATATCTAGTATGTCTGCTGAAACAAGTGTGGTTTTCCCCTGATGGCAATACAATTAAAGACAGTTCATAAACCACCATGAATTTATTGCAACTAATAAAAATAGCACTAGTAATACTCATATCACTAATTATTAACAGCTTTATTGGAAGAAGAAATTTAAGACAAGACATAGGGAAGGGCAATGTTAGCAAGAGGAAAAAAAAACAGAACATTTGAAAATACTGCAAAATAGTCACCAAAAATTGGTTTACCTCTGGTTCCTTTGTAGGAGATTGGCTACTGGATTGCACAGGGTAAGGAATTCATGCAGTGAAACTTAGGAAAACTTCAGAAATGCATAAAGCATCCATTTCCTTGCATAAGAGCTTAGGAATTTCAGAGGACAAGTTTATCCTCCTTCAGGCTGTTCTGCTTTTATGCCCTCAGGGACAGACAGGTTACAGTGATCTAAGATGGCATTTGCAATATCAAAGTGATTTATTCCAGTAAGAAAGCTTTAGAAGTACATCAGTACAAAATGTCAGAGCCTTTACTTTGAGTTATGGCTTCATCTAAATAAAATACCAAATAAAATCCACAGAAACAGGATAAAACCTAACCTGAAACTAACCATGTTCTGCTTACTGAACATAAAAAGGGAACACATGTTTATTAGGAAGTTCACAAACACAGCAACCACTGTTCATTGCTTTCAATCCAACACTTCTTTATAATGTCCCATTAGCAATGCAAACACATTCTTTTAAATATCTTTTTTGACAAGAGCTCTTTCATGGGAGCAGCCTCTCTATATTTGAGAAGTTCATCTCAGCAAACTTTGCATGTGTTTTGCCAACAGCTTTACTGAGTGCCATAATTAAGCTTGGCAGTATGATACCTTGTTGTTTCATTCCCTATCAACCAAAATTAAAAAGATCTCTGGTGGCAATTGCCTTGTGGAATGTGCTTAATCTCTCTGTGTTCTCTGTCTCTCATCTGCTAAAGTATTTTCTTCAATAGAACACTGACTTGCCAGCCAGTAGCATTATCATGGTATAAATGAATATTTGATGCCAAGCATTAATTTGGGAGATCATTAGCAGAAACTGCAAACAGTAGTGAAGCCAAATAACTAGATGTCCTGGGAAATTACAAATAATATTAGTCAGAAATAAAACCTAAGCAGGTAAGATACAATTCTTTTCACATATGGGATAATTTACCAAGGGTTACACTTGGAAAATATTTTCATCAAAAGCTTTGGACATATTCTTACCATATATAATTATATTATACCTATTACTAGGAGAAACAAAACAGAAAAAAAAAACCAGTATTTTCTCTTTTTCATATTTACATCTTTTGCACAATTTGCAATAGAGTGTGAGATTGCTTCTGTGCAGTTTTGCTGATGGCTAACCCTGTTTAAAAATTTGACTAGCAGTATCAGTTCATTAAGAATGCAATTTACTGTTTTATTAGGATAGATCCTAAAAGCTTCATCAAGTGTTGGTCCCTTCTGTCCTAATCATTGTATCCTCACTCATACAGAACTCAAAAAAACGTGTGGCCATGATCTTCCCTAACTTCCGAATGAGACCATTTATAAGTAAAAGAAACCATGTGTTACATAGCATTTTATCTCTATGTTACTCTTCATCATAATAAGGCCATTGTAACAAACTGTAAACAACATTTCAATCATCCCATGCATTTTTGTTCAGGCTCAGATTTGCTGTAGCTGCTCTAGTGGACTGTTCAAGAAGTGCTGAGCAAGGGCTTTGGTATCAGACTGTGATTGGTGTTTCCTGCCTTTGTGGTGCATGGCCAGAGGTAAAAGGTAACCTATGTGCCTGATGCTTTAAGAGTCTCATCCTGAAGATAAATTAACACAGATTGTGTAACTTTATAGGGCTGTAAATTGTAAATAGAAGAAGAAATGTCAGTAGTCCAACAGGAAAGCAAAACGAGGCACAAAATTTATCAAGAATGAGACTTCCCCCTAAAAGAATGACTTCCTCTGTGTCTCTTTTATTGCCCTTTTAGTGTACTTAGGGTAAGTAAAAGCACTGAATAACATGTGGGTTTGTATGAGTCAGAATCACACAGTTAAGCATCAGGAAATCCTGAGACAGGCCAAGTAAGAGTGGGGAGTAGATCATGAGAGAGTGCTAACTGTGCAGCCTGACCTGTAACACAGATTTCTGAAGCAATACAGCTAAGCAGCAATTAACTAGTCCAAAGGCATGAGCAAAGTCATCCTACTGAAGATCCTGATGAATTCCAGCAGAATTTACTAGATCAGGCACAGTACAATATGTGGGGGACCCATGCTGGAGCAGTCGGTTCCTGCAGCCTGTGGAAGGGATCCATGCTGGAGTTGCTCATGAAGAACTGCAGCCCATGGGAAGCACTCATGTTGGACAAGTTCATGGAGAATTGTCTCCCATGGGAGGGACCCCATACTAGAGCAGGGAAAGAGAGTGAGGAGTCTTCCCCCTGAGGAGGAAGGAGTGGCAGAGACAACATGTGATGAACTAACCACAACCCCCACTCCCTATCACCCTGCACTGCTGGGGGGGAGGACATGGAGAAAATTGGAGAACAGTTAAGCCTGGGAAGAAGGTAGATGTGAGGGGAAGGTGTTTTTAAGATTTGATTTTATTTCTCATTACCCTTCTCTGATTAGATTGGCAATGAATTAAATTAATTTCTCTGAGTCAAGTCTGTTTTGCTTGTGGCAGTAACTGCTGAGTGATCTCCCTTTCTTGATCTCGACCCATGAGCCTTCTGTTATAGTTTTTCTCCCCTGTCCAGTTGAGGAGTGGAAGTGCTAGAGCAGCTTTGGTGGGCATCTGGCACCCAGCCAGGGTCAACCCACCACAATTATAAAACCTGATATTTCCTAATAGTGACTTTCCAGTACTTAAAGGGAACTTATAAGAAGGCTGCAGAGGGCCTGTTTGCAAAGGCCTGCAGCGAAAGGACAAGGGGCAATGGTTTTAAACTGGAGAGGAGGAGATTTAAATTGGACATTAGGAAGAAGTTCCTCACCACAAGGGTGGTGGAACACTGGAACAGGTTGCCCAGGGAGGTGGTTGAGTTCCCATCCCTGGAGGCATTCAAGGCGAGGCTTGCCAGGGCTCTGGGCAACCTGATGTAGTTGGGGATGTCCCTGCCCACTGCAGGGGGGTTGGACTAGATGACCTCCAGAGGTCCCTTCCAACCCTAACAATTCTATGATTCTATGATTCTACAGTGCTTCATGAACCAGAAGCACACTATATTGGGAGCCTGATCACTGCATAGGCACCTGGTTATGTACAAAACACTTCCCATTTGTAAAGGATACCTTTGAGGATATTTCCCCACAGTGCAGAGCAAGTGCACTTTGTAAAACTGGCTGAAGTAAAAGTTATCTTTTTGATGGTAGGAAATCAAAATTACAGTTGTTTTAAACATCAGCAAGGCACTCAGTTTCTGTATTGTCATTTTTCATCTTTTCTTTAAGCACTTTCCACCAGCTGAAACCAAAGACAGCAGCCATGTATCTAAGCTCTCAGCAAAAACGCTCAAGCCCCCAAAATAACCTCTTCCTCTACAAGGAGACAAGCTGAATTTTCCCATTCTTCTCCTCTAAAAAAACCTGATCTCAAGGTAGCAGAGCTCTGAGTGTTTCCATTACCCTGGGAGTTTGGCTGTCCTGGCTCAGGACCAACTCAGAGACAATGCCACAGATGACCATGAAGATGCCTCTGACCCACCAGTTTTCATGTGTACTGGCCATTGAATGAACAAAGAAAATCTGCTTCAAACATCTTACTAGGATAGGTGGAAAAAGCATTTCTAATGTTTGAGCCAAAGTTCCCATCACATATTTTAATTTAAACATGCTAGTATCACAAAGAGGGAACCTTACTGTAACTATGCAATTCTCTAGAGAATTGTTTAAAATAAAGCAAATTCTTGAAATGATTACATTATTGTAGATAAATGGGTGCTGAGTTAGTCACTTTTTAGGAATAACAATTTACACAGGCACAGCAGATGGACCAGCAGGGAATGAGTTCAGGGAGTATTGATTCCCCCTTTGCACCTAATACTGCTGCTCCTGACAGCTCTGTACACTCACTGTCCTCTTGCAGTCTAGGAACACAGGTAGGGCTGAAACCAAGCCATAGGAAACCTAATCATGCAGCTGGTAAGGGGTAAAAAAGAAGGGGTTGAATCTTCTCTACGGCTAAGGAAAAATATAGCTGTAAACTATTTTGAAGTGAAATCCCTTGTACTTTCATTCTCTGGTATTTCTGAACTGTTCTGAGATGTGGAGGCTGTTATGATGCACCTTAATGTTCCCTGAAGCATACTTTTGGTACAACTTCTGACAAGAATTGACTATTATCCAGATATCCTCAGGAGGCAAATACCATCATGTCCATTCTGTGAGAGTTTCAGTTGATATTTAGCTCATCTAAGTCCATTACCTAAGTAGCTTCTGTTTCAGTAGCAGCATTCAATCTCTCTCAAGGAAGGAATCTCTAGGTCAATCAATAGGATCATTACATTTGCATCATTCTTCATTGTTAGCTTCATGCTGCTTGTAGTTGATAAAAGGTGAAATAATTGGTAGCAGCCAAACCTGAGTAAATAAATACAGAACAAATGTGAACTGGCAGCCACATGTACATTTAATTGACATGTATTGATTTACAATTGCTAGTAGGCTTTAAAATGTTGTCCAAAGCTATAACCAGACTGCAAAGAAAAGTGTTACCTTTACAAGTGCTACGTAGTCTACTCTACTGGAGCTTTTTGTTACCCAAAGGCAAGCAAAATAAACTTAAGGGTAGATAGTTAAATAATATAATAGTTATATTATTTATATAATATATAATAATAATAGTTATATTATATATTATATATATTATTATATATATTATCATATATATTATAATATATAATATATATTATATAACTATTATAAAACTAATATAAATGATATAACTATTATTATATCATATCCAGAGCCATGAAGGCCTCTTGAGCAGCATCTGCTGCAACTCTCAGGAATGCCTTATTGACCACCAGACACCAGTCACTGCAGTTCTACACAAACTCCAACCCACCTTTCTGGGAGTCAGCATCTGCCCTTCTTTGTAAGCCTCAGAGAAACCTAGAAATGTAGCAAAATAACTTAAATCTGACAAGTATGTGCATAGCACAGCTGGCACTCAGCTGCAGAGCTGAACCTTTCATAAAATACTGTAGTACTTGCTTTATTTCTAAAATGTGATTATATTCTTCCTACTGCTCAGTAATGAGCTTCAGTGAGATTGATACCATTCCAATGGGATCATAAAACATCTCAATTTCCTGACCTAAACTTTAGTGAGCAAAACAATACTGCTTCTCTTTGGCAGGTCAAAATGGAAAATAGCAGTCCTACTGAACTGAAGCAGGCCTTTTCCTGGCACTGTGGTTGGTTTTGATCCCTGCTTAAACATGAAACAAACCATTTAGTGCATCTGCACATCTCTTTCTGCTGAAACTTGCTTATTGATCTGTTTTGAGGAATAATGGCATATGGTCTTTTGTCTCATCCCTGATGTGTGAGGCTGCTAATTACCAGAAGTGGGGTTAATGTCCAGATGGAGATCAGTGACAAGTGGTGTTCCTTAGGGGTCTGTACTGGGACCAGTGCTGTTTCACATCTTCATCAATGACATAGACAGTGGGATCAAGTGCATCCTCAGCAAGCTTGCAGAAGTGACAGGATGCCATGCAGAGGGACCTGGACAAGCCTGAGAAGTGGGCCTGTGTGAACCTCATGAGCTTCAACAAGGTTAAGTGCAACATCCTGCACCTGGAATAGGACAACACCCAGTATCAACACTCCTCTGCACAGTTTAAGTGGTAAATTCTACCATCATTTCAATTACCATTTTCTAAGCAAATACAGAAAGGAAACAAAGGCTATTTCAGGAGCTTAGCTACCACTTTTAGTGCAGTACTGAAAACCTTAGAAGCCTGCTGGGAAAGAGTTTGAATTCTTCCTCTTCGTGCCTTTTCCTTTCCCTTTCCTTTCTGTTCCTTTACTCAGTAATAGGGACACAGGAATGGATATAAAATACAGGAATATAATTCTGGTTTCTATATCCTTGAAAAGAAAGGGAAAGAGGTGAGAAATACATACCAGGTAGTTTAAAAGCTTAACTTCATCTGAGTCAAAACTCAAGTAATTTTCCACTTCATTGTAGTATTTTTTTTCTATGTGACACTATACACACGCTGATGATTTTCACATTTGATGTCAGAGAGTATTGTATGTTTGAGAGGTTATATCCAGCTCATTCTGTCTGGCCCTGTGCTGCTTAACTCTTGGGCCATATATCAGCTCTGGGATGTCAGCTATCACAAATCAAGTGTCAAAAGAGTACATTTGGGAATAAAAATGAAGATAGAAAAAGCAACTTCTCAGCTTGATCATATTGATGGCAAAAGCTCTGTCACTCCCAGAGATCCACGATGTGGACTTCGAATAAGATACTAAATCAATGTGCTGCTGTAATATATGAATAGAACTCCTACAAACACACCTACATTTCAGATAGATATTTCTGAAATCTCTGCTGTACTTACATATTAGCCTCAGTTATCCTCTAGAAAGTTTTCAAATTCTGGGCCACATATATGTTTACAAAATCATATCACCACCTCTGAGAATGTACTAAAAAGTAATGCTGTAAATTACTGACATATAGGCATCTCCATAAATACAACCTCTTCCTGCACTTGCCAACACCCAGGTCTCATGTTTGTATACAGCATAAACATGATGTAGACACATTGCAGGCTAGAAGGCAGACATAGGGCCATGAAGCTCCCTGTTAGGGTAAGCTAAGTCTGGTGGGCTGTAAGATTCCAGAGTTTTTCCTGTTGCTGGTATGCTGTTGTTGGCAATTCCCAGGTCCAGCTAGCAGTCTGGCCAGGCAACTAGCCCAAAAATGCACATGCACACATAGGACAGCAGAGTGAACCAGGGAGAAGGTGTCTTCTGCAACACCTGCACACCCACAGGTTTACACCAAAAGCACTCATATAAATATGAACAATTCTGATGGCTTGATCATGTTCTTACTTGCTGACTAATCAGGCTCAAGGTTTACTAGCACACACATGTACAGGGCTCTGTAGCAACTGGTCCACATCTACAGACCCTCCAGCAGGTGACTATCAGACTCTCAGCCCCTTCATTATCAAGCTCACAGTCCTCTTACCCAACTCACCAGGACTCTAGCTGTACTGCTGTTACACATAAACACTAATGGCCCTTTCTGGTAGCTGATCCATCTCTCCAGTCACTGTCCTCTAGACCTATGGGACCCTTCAACCTGTGGCCCCTGCACACAGGTGCTGGAACCCTGACCTCTCATCACAGCCACCAGCTAGCCTGTCATTCAGCTTACTGTAGATCAGGCATATCCACATGGGAAAATAGTTGAGAACAGAGTTTAACAGCAAGATGGTCTCCATGCAGGCCATCAAGCCCAAGGCTTAGCCTGAGAAGTATACTGGCCAGCAGCTTTTTGCACACATGACCAACTCCTTTCTCTTCTCTATTTTCCAACTCCTTCCTTTCTGATCCATCTCCACCTCTTCCTTTCCCTGCATTTGGCTCCTTTCCTAAATATGTCATAATAAATTTTGTTCATTTTCACAATCCCCCCCAAAAAAGCCTGAGTAAGTTTTACAGAACATCCCAAATCCCTTCACATCTCCAGTAGGAGTTCATACCTTCCCATGAGATTTATGACAATCTTATTTCTCTCTTTCTTATCAGTGTCAAAGTTCTGGTTGAACCTCTTCAAGGCCATGCTTCAGAAGTTCCTTCAGTGACCCTAAGGATTCATGTGTTTGTTGCCATCTCATTTGTTATCTCCTTAGTGTATCAGTGTTTTGTTTTTTACTTCTCTTTCCTCTTGCCCTTGTGTTTTAAGGTGACTAGCTGCTAGCCAGATACCCTCACAAACCAGATGTCCTTACATTCCACCCACCCTCCTGTGGATGGCATGTCCTCCCTTGGAAAACAGCATTCTTCTCACAGAACATGAAATCAAATGAAATCAAGGCAAATTGGCAGTCTGGGAAAAGGTAACTCAAGTCTTTTCCGTATGTTTCATACCAACTGCAATGTAAAATATTCTTGCTCTTCACAGCCACTCACAGAAATGTCCAAACATTCTACTTTGCAGCTAAACATTCTGAGAAACACAGATTTCAGTGACTGTGTTTCATCAGTGAGATGTTCACACTTTTTAAACAAGCTGTGATCTACTCAATTAAAAAAAAAGCTGCCCTTTCTTTCTTTTTTCCCATTATTCAAGAAATACAAGCAGCAATTTTATGTGGTTTGAAACATGTTCAGCTCTAAATCTGACTTCCTCAAGGCCTAACTTAGGGCAATTGATGTCATCCACTACACTGGTTGCCTTATGCAAGGGCATAAATGTGGTTGTATGTTTTCCTTTGAATGTTGAGGCTACTTGTATTACAACTCTGATTTTAACTTCAAACAAATAAGCTATCAACTGAATTACTTATAATCTCATCATTAGTCACAGGGGCATTTTTACTTCTGATGAACACTTTTTCAGACACTCTAAAAATGTTATACAGATGTTTTTGCATTCCCAACTGGCTTCAAATTATTTCTGGTTATTTTAGATTGTTTCTCAGTTTCAGTAACACTATTTAGGATATGCATATACATGGGGAAACTGAGTATTAGAAGGTGAAAGGAATGCATATAACACACTAAACAGCTAGAAAGGGACCTGCAGAGTTAGATTTACTGAGCAATAATGATCATTGCTTTATCCAAGACATGGATGCTTTACTGCAGATACATAATCCTGTTACTGGATTCCTTAGTGAGGCAACAAGTAAGGTCAGCCACAGCTTTGTGAGGCTAACATCTGCAGATGCAAGATAAAATGACAATTCTGTAAGGGAATCTATTTAGCAATAAATGCATATTATTCATAATGTCCACCACTCAGAGGAGGGAGAGGTTAATTTGGAAATCTAAAGCCATAATAGCAGAGAAGCAACCTATTACAAATGAATAAGAGACTCTGCCAAGAATCAGAGATCTGTGAACACTAAGTATCTTTGGAAGTATGCATGGTTCACTAAAAAAAAAGTAAAATTAAAAAAAAGAAGTTAATTTAATCTTCAAGCAGCTAAGCCTGTATTCTTCATATCTCTACAGTGCCATCCAACAACAGAAGTTCTCTTCTGTATTATAGAACAAAGACTACAAGGATAATTTTATACATTATTATCCTGTTTAAAGATGGCATTGCTCTTTGTTGCAATGGAATTCTCCACTTCCTTCAGAAAAAAACAAAATTATGTTGTGTATTTCAGGAATTAGTACATTGTCATTGTGTACTAACTAGAAACATTATTATGTTGGAACATAATTTGTAAAAAGTCCATCTCTGCCAAACTGCTTTTGCAGTAAGAGACTAGACAGTAATAGGTTGATTAAATTTTCAGTAAAATATTTTCATGCAGTTGTCATGACAATAATGAAAAACATTTTAATGGGATCCTATTTCAAAGAAGTGGACATAACAGACATAACAGATTATAGTCATTAAGATAATTGCAATGCAATTATATGATAATCTTTTCCATGACAAACTCTTTTTCTGATCATTATAAGTTTAAATATTAATTTCTAATTCCATTTCTTTTATATGTACCCACTAGAATTCTGTGGAACATATTACAATAGAAATACAAACACTGTCTCTAGAAGCACTTTTGCACAGCAAATATCCCAACTAAAAATTATTATTAAAGTATTTTTCTGAAGAAACAAAATGCAAGTAAAACCTTTGTCTGCATAGTTAGTTAATACATTTCATTTCATTTGCCTTCATAAACTATGATGCTGGGTTTTATAATAAAAAAGGTTTTCTAATATAAAACCTAGAAGAGATGGACATAGGGAAAAAAAAGCTTTTGTTTATTAAATAAACTATTAAAGCTAAAGAGTCAGCTGAGCAGGCAAGAATGAAAAATAACCATCACCATTACATGAAAGACACTGTTGAAAGGATTCAAGGTGTTCCATTTTTAGGACACTTGTCAATTTTAGGTCCCTTACAAAGCTTCTGACTCTGGTCTAGGCAGTAACAAGTAAAGATCATAATCACTTGAAAGCTAAACCTTTTAAACATAAGGAACCTCATGTGAACTGGCTGCCTCAATCCATTCTCCAAGAAACAAAAAAACCACACCTTCTGGCACCTTCACCTGGCAAAATTTCAGAAGAGGCTGACTGTGGCTAGACTTGGGTAGAAAGAGGAGCTCATTACACTGTTAAAGTATTGAATATTACTCTCCCAAATCCAAATATATTTGCAACCAGGTTATCTGGAAGGCTAACACACATAAAGTTATTTTTAAATGTTGGCTAAACTGTCTATTCTTTTGCTACACTAGGTAAGTTGTCAAAGCTGTCTTCACATATGCTAATGATGAATATATTAATGTTGTGCTACATACAATGAAAACTATTTAAGCTAAAGAGGCAGGAACAGGCTGACTTTTGGCTGTATTTGAAATAATTTCCTCAATGTTAGCTGTTCATACTGTTGCTCCTGATGCTACATCTTCCGTCATCTCTTGCTTATGTGCAACAGGCACCATTTCTCATCTTTTAATAGTGGCTTTAAAAGTACTTTATGCATCTGTTAGACTTATGCCATAAATCAATTTCTATATATATAAGATGGAATAATCTGTGCAGAAGGTTAACAGATTGACTCTTGAGCCTTAAACCAGCTGAGAGAGTCCTAAAGGAAAGACAGAGGAAATTAATACCAGTTTTCTCCCAAGAGGTTTTAGAAAAAGAACATGGAAACTTTTAAAGGTACAAGAGGATTTTTTTGCTGCTGAGAAAGTTAGATAAAAATAATACAATAGCAAAGACCATGTATTTACTGCATTGCAACATACTAATTCTGTTTCATTAGTAAAAGTGGGAGACTTGAGTCATCATCACTCACACAAGTTTCCAAATGCAGGAAACTGGATCTTCTCAGAGATTTATGTAACTTATATGTATGTCATTACTTTTCCCAAATGTAGGTAAAAATGTCTTCTTGTTTAAAGTTCAATAAAATTTGCATGCCTAAAGGCCAAATGTTCCATTGGTTGTTTAAGTCTCCCCTGGGGCACTACACAAGTTAAAAAGCCCCTCAAGAACAGGTTTAACTCTGAATATAGCCCATTTGATTAAAGCTAGTCAAGCTACCCATTAGAAATAATAAAGCTAGAATCTCCTTACTTGTGGTTTCCTCTATCAGAAGCTGCAGCACATATCATATATAAATTAGATGAGTCTAAGATCAATGGGGTTGCTCAAAAAGTATTATTCTCTGTCTGCATGCATGGCTGAGGGAAGCCACAGCTGCCACCCACTGCTGATCCTCTAAGGTAAAGACAAATGGCTCTGCAGATGATTTGTAAAAACCTTGTTCCGAAAGAAGCTCTTCAAAAGCATTAAAGTATAATCACTAGGTCATTCCCCCAATCGATCTGAAGATTTATTATTCTTTATCTAGATCTGTGGTTTGTTGTCAGTTTGGGGGTTTCCTTATCAATATTCGGCTATATGTTTTTTCTTCATAAGAAACGTGAGACTACATAAACAGGAGAAATAGAGGCTATTTTCCCCAGAAAGTACTGGAAACATATATTGCAGTGCAGTTCTTACCTAGCATCAGAATTATGAAGGAATGGGCAAAAATGATGTTCTTACAGAATACAATATTCTCATTCATTTGTCAACTAATGCAGAATTTAAGGTTTGTACACATGTAATGAACAAAGAGAAACTATAAAGCCTACACTGCAGAAGACCATGGAGTGTTGCAAGAATGACAGTTATCAGTAGCTGTGCAATATATCAGAAACACACCAGTTATGAAAACAGTTTATGTTTTATTCATGCAAAATAACTCAGTGCACAGGCCCTACCATCAGAAAATACATAGCAATGAAAGTATCTGTGACAAATATATTCAAGTATTAAATGTGTCTAAAAATATGTACCATAGAATACCATTAAGATCAGCAATTCTGAAATACAGAGGCTACTTCACAGGAGGAAAAAAGGATGTTTCAAATGTGAAGTTTGTAAAAGATCTGAACAGATCAAATTAATACAGGGGATTTTTTTCTTAATATGCATTTTTAATTCTTTACATTTAGTGCAGCTACTCCTCAAAGCAGCACTAGGACATAGGATAAAACATTGTGGTAGAAGCCCCATTCCCAGAAACATGTGAGGTCAAGTTGGATGGGGCTCTGAGCAGCATATTCTAGTTGAAGACATCCCTGGTCAACACAAGGGAGTTGAATTAGATGACCTTTAAAGGTCCCTTTTAAGCTATTCTATGGTTCTAGCATCAAAAGTGACCAGTATGTTCCTAGTCAAATAGGCTGGGTCTTACTCTTCTGTGCCTGGAGCCTGTGCCTCAGATTACAAACACCTACATTGGAAATGCCTGGCAGAACTCGCTCTTTTTTTATAGTTAGTTGGGGTTTGGAGTAGGTTTTTTGTTGTTTGTTTGTTTTGTTTTTCTTTTTGGCCTGAGTGTGTCATTAGCTCCCCTTCAGTGATGCAACCTGACACAAGCCACCAGTGCAAACACCATATAGCTCAGTCCAGTGCATGCTGGGACTAAGATGACTTAAGACACTAGGGAGTGAACATTTAGGAGTTAACACCTAATAACTTTCTATCCAGTCAGCAAATTTCTACAAATTTCCATTTCTGAATGTGGCAGCCTGCATGTTGCTGCCAAAAAAGCTCCATAGGAGAAGATGCTAGGTATATTCAGTCAGAACAGAAAAGATTATTATAATTCAGGTAAACAGCCAACTGAGAGCCAAATCCATAGGAAACCAGACTTCATTACCTTCGCTGCTCACAGAACTCATTGCTTGTATTTCTGAAGAATGAAATCAGTGTGGATAGTCTGGAGTTTCTTCAAATAAGCAATGCTGCTGGGTTGTTTCTCATCATGGAGGGGGGGGGGAATTAGAAGTAAATATAATTCTTCACTGGGACTTCTAAGGTGTATGTCTCTTGCAGGTGCTCACAAGACCTGGGAGGCTGCACACTGGCACAGTTGTCTGCTCTAGGGATTGCTAATTCCAGCCCTTTCAAGGACCTGACTCACTTATCTGATCCCAGCCACAAGTCAACTTGACAGATTCAACAGATTCATCACTTGGATTTCTGTACTGATGTACTGTCAGAAGTACATCTGCACCCATTTAGTGATCTGTAAGGACTAAGAGCTCGTATTACTTGCAGCTGTCTCATAATTCAGTCCAAAGGTGATGATCTCAGCTTCTTTCTTTATGCCATCTGAGTGTTTACATTTAATATCCCTTCTACTAGCACAAGTATTTACCTCTGCCTTCCATTTCTGAACTGATTAATTTCTATGTCTGTGTTCAAGCATGCAATCCTCATCCAGACATAATCCATTCAGTTCATGAGCTAGCAATATTGGATGTTGTGCAGTCTGTATTTCCTTCCTATGAGATACATCTGCCATAATTACAAGAACCCTGTCTTGATTAGCCCAGGCTCAGTAACCCATTTCAGTAACACTTTTAAGCATCTCATAGCATATTTAAGCACTTCTAATGTGCTTCTACATCTTATCACATATTCTTCCTGTTTTTCAAGCCTGTACAGTGGGTGTGACACTTTACCTTTATATTACTTCTTTTTTCCTTGGTTTCTTTGCATTACCTTAGCATATATATAAATGATATTTAAGGCGAGCTTGAGGATTTTTGGATGAAGACCAGGGACTATTGCTAGCCAACACCTCTTCAACTCCCAGAAAATGCCAGGATCCAACAATAAAAGGAATACGTAGGCTTGCATTGGCCCAGGTAAAAATACACAGAGGTCTTTTTTTCTCTGAGCATATATTTGGATGGGAGAAGGTTATTTTCTGTGATGACCATTTCTTGGACCTGCAGCCAGGTGCTGGGCATGCTCCCAGCAGGACTGTACTGCAGGTGGCCTCACACCTGCACCAGGTGGCTGCTGGAGGCAGCCTGTATCCTCCTGGCCTTTGCAGCAGCCTGGCTCCCTGCCCCAAGTCTCATGATCACCCCAAGCTGTCACAAGGACCTCACTTCTTTATCCTCTCCCTTGAGCCCTGCCCCTTGCACTTCGATACATGGTGTGAATCACAGGGTTTATCCCAGCCTGATTCATTCCTGCAGCTGGGATGAGGCTCTCAAACCAGGTAGAGCTCCTCCCTGCTCCCCTAGTCACCTTCGTCCTGAACAATGTCAGCAGTAGCCTGTCTCATTTCTCACATATTTTTTGTTGACCTGCCAAAGCTTTTCTCATTCAAGGATCTCATTTACCCTCGAGCACATCCTGGTGAGTTACTTCCACCAGAGCTATCAAACAGGGAACAGCAGATAGTGCTGGTGGTTGTGAAAGCAGCACAAAGTAAACTCAATTGTAGAGAGAAAAATCCCCTTTTTCCTGTCATTAACACAACATGGAGTTTATGTGGCAGAGGGGACCACACAGCTGCAGGCTATGGACAGAGAGAGAACCTTAGGGAGGAAACCTGCCCTGCTCCAGATGGGCTGCACCATCTCATAGAATCATAGAATCATTATGGTTGGAAAAGGCCTCTGAAATCATCAAGTCCAATCATCCACCCACACACTACCATGCTCACCACAAAAACACATCCCCAAGTGCTACATCTACACGGCCAATGCCTGATAACAATCTCAGTGAAAAAATTCTTCCTAGTATCTAAACTGAACCTCTCCAGGCACAACTTGAAGCCATGTCCTTTAGTTCTATCACTTGTTACCTGGGAGAAGAGTCTGAGTTCCACTGTACTACCACCTCCTTTCCAGCAGTTATAGAGAGCAAGAAGGTGCCCCAAGCCTCCTCTTCTCCAGACTAAACAACCTCGGTTTCCTCAGCCACTTCTTATTAACATCTGTGCTCTAGACCCTTCACCAACTTCATTGCCCTTCTTTGGACAAGCTCCAGCAGCTCAGTGTCCTTCCTGTAGTGAGAGGCCCAAAACTGAACACAGTATTCACGGCATGGCCTCACCAGTGCTTAGTACAGGAGGATGATCACTGCCCTAGTCCTGCTGGCCACTCTATTGCTGATCCAAGCCAGGATGCTGTTGGCCTTCTTAACCACCTGGGCACACTGCTGGCTCATCTTCAGCCGCTGTCAACCAAAACCCCAGGTCCTGTAGCATTGCATGGGATTGTTGTGGCCAAATTGCAGGCCTCGGCACATGGCCTTGTTAAACCTCACCCCACTGACCTCAGACCATCGATCCAGTCTGTCTACATGTCCTCATTTCCCCTACCCCTGGGCCCGTTGAGCACTCCACAGGCCGCACCTCTCAGCCCGGCACTGCCTCACGCTCGGGAAGGCGCTTTCTATGCGATTCCCGAGCCTTCCGCGAATCCGGAGGCAGCCATGGCCTAGCCGGGCAGTAGCAGCAACCCCCGGAGCTGCGCCCAACGCCGAAGGGTGCAACAAACACATCTCTCACCCGGTGCCCACAGGGCACTGGGCCGATAGCGGCGGGGCAGGACGGGCTGGATGCGGCACCGCCTCCCACCACCCCCCACCGCTCCGCGCCTGCGCACGGCCCGGATCCGGGGTTTAACGCTGGGGCACCTTATCTGTACCTGCAGCTTTTGGTCGTGCTATTTCCCGTTCCTGGTCCAGTTCGCCTGGTCCGGCCCGCAGAGCCCGCGCCGCAGGTGGGAAAGGTTGCTCCAGCGGCAGAGGGAAGCCGGGGAACGGCGGCGGCGGGCCTGGGGCGGGAGCAGAGCCGAGCGCGGCCTATGGCTGCCAGGTCCTTGGCAGAGCTGGGCAGCAGGCCGTAGCGGTGGTTCGTGGGCTTCGGCGGGGCCTCGCATACGTCCGGGCGGCCGCGGCGAGCCGAAACCCGCTCCCCGCCCAGGGAAAACCTGGCAGTGGCTGAGCTCTGCGGGCCTCGGTCCGCGCCTACTGGCTGGAAACTTCGCCATGTTTGCGGGAGCAGCTGCCGCTCAGGCTTGATGGGCGAGAGAATCCGTAGATCTCGGGGAGGTTCTTGACTCCTGTATATTTTTTTGGCAGTGCCAGCCTTACCAAGTAGGCTGTACCTGGGAGGTGGGTCATGAAAGACAGTGCTGGAGATGTTTGCCCGTGCTAGGCGAGTTTGTGACTGCCTAGTCGTCACCTTGTCTTGCAATGTTCATGATTAAATAGGGCAGAAGATGGTTGTGCTTAAAAATCTTCTGCTGTTTTGAAAAAGTAGGTTTGTTTACTTATTTGTATCTTATTTGTATATAAGGGGTAAGAATGCCTCCCTAATTCTTTAAAAAAAAAATATGATCTAGTTGAAATATATAAAGTTTTACTGAGTTTATAAACAAGTTTTTTTCTCACAGTCTTCCATGTAACTCGTGATGTGATGGTTCTGTATGCCTGGTGCATTGGGTTTTGTCTATGTATTATCATGCTGCAGTGCCACAGCAAGCAGAATGGTGCAGCCCTAAAAGGTGCTTATCACAACAGATTTTAAGTAATCAAACTTTCTAACAGACTGTGAGCTCAAGGTTAAAGCACAGCTGTTAAGGACCTTGGGGTTTTGACTTTGGTAACAGTATTGAGGCTATCACATCTGAAGATGTTTTCCCAGACCTTCTGCTGTTCAGCATACAGGTGCTGGATAAAAGAACAAAGTGTTCATGAGTTTTGATCAACTGTAATAAGATTCAGTGCTTGTTTATGGGGGAAAACATGTTGGAGGAACACATTTTACTTGAGAAGTTATCATCTGTTTTGTCATTTGTGAACTGAAACATATCTCCTTAGTCTCTGGCAGCAGGACAACACTTACTAAATTGTAATTATTGAAGCTTGGCTATGGTTGGCATTGGAGGATACATCTGCATTAGTATTTTAAATCAAATAAAGGGTGTGCTCTTTAAATGAGTTCCCAGTCATCCTTCCTTGCTGCAGTTTGGTTCACTTCACACTGTGATGTGGGAGTGCATGAACTCTTTTCCTTTTGGAAGAAGCTAAAACCAGAAGGAACACTTCAGTTGTGAGTGGGTGTTGTCAGTCTAGACGAGCTGGTCTGGAATAAACACACAAAAACAGTGTGGATGTTGGATCCTCAATAACTGGGGGATGAGGTGAGGTTCTATGGAGTTGCTGTTTGTTCTGTAATTAGTTGTTAATGTAGACATAGCCTGAGCCTACTGAGCTTACCTACAGGTAAGTTGAATACAACACAGCAGCACCAGGAATTGATCTCTAAGCTTTCAGACATATAATTGTGGCAGTTGTTGCCTAAGCTGCAAGACTCAAGTTTCATAGCTTTAAGGCTGTAGGTCAGCCACAAGGAGAACAGTAAGCAAAAACCACATATGGAATAATCATCAACATTGTCAACAGCTTTTTTAGAAAAAAGTTTTTCAATAGCTCAGTAGTTTTAATTTTCAAGTTAACAATTTCCATTATTGAGTGGCACTCAAACTTAGTTTTTAAAGTGCTGTAGCAACATAAGGATAAGTAGTTTTCCTTTTTTGTAAGGGTTTAATGACTTAAATGAATAGAATAATAGTATTCATTTGCTGGAACAGTAACTGGGACTTGTTGACATTTGTTGAGTTGCTTTTCCCTTCCTACATTCACCTAGCTTTTGTGGCAATATAATGAATTAATGTGCTCATGTTACCATCACCAGGGTTTGAGATCTTTCTGTTCTGTCTTGAGGAGTTGTTTTAAAATATTCTATCTTGATTTGCTTTCTTAATTTTCCTTTAGGGCTTCTTTTCTCAGTGAACCAGCCTGACAATTACTAGCAGCTGCTTTAAAAATGCCACTTATAATGGAAAAACTGAAGTTTTAGGTACTTCTTTTGAATCATCCTGTTCCCCAAGACGCTGCTGAATTGAGTGACTGGTGCCTGTGTTAAGCAACTAGAATGAGCTATAGGCACAAGCTGGACAACAGATTTCTTTTTTTAACTCTTTTGTTTTGCACTTGTTGCAAAGTAAGAAGTTTCTGTTGCATCACTTCATTACAGCCTTTATTTTCAAGTGTTCTGTGTTTCAAGGTAGTTTGTGTCATGGCTGAAAAGCTCTAGTAATGAGGAAAAAATGCTTTTGTCATTAATACCTTTTTTAACTAGCCTTTCTAAATGCTACATATTGCTACATAGCAGCTGTGTTAAAGTAACTCCCATTTTTTTCCTTGGCTTTCTGTGATTCAGTCCTCTTTTGGATTAAAGGGGATCCTCATTTTAAACACCTGGAGATCTATATTTCTGGCTTGGAAATTAGTAGCTGATCCTGCCTCCTAAAACCAAGTCCAACTTTAAAAACCATAATAGAATTGGGTCTGTAGTGTGTGTAGAATCCACTGAAAATTGCAAACTTGCTTTCTAGAGCTCAGTCTTGAGGGTTTTTTTTCTAATACAAAGATTAATATGGTGTGTGAAAGTCTACAGAGTAACAATCCTTTGTGATAGCCTAGTAGTGCTGCTCAGCCTTTTTCCAGCTGTTTGAACTTCAGCCTCTCATCAACCTCCCCTTCAAGCTGTGCATGCTGGAGAATCTGAACAAAGCTACCAGTTAGTTCAGGTTCTTAGAGCTTTTGCACCAGGGAAGGTTTAGATTGGATATAAGGAGAAATTTCTTCACTTGAAAGGGTTATTAAATCTTGTCCCAGGCTGCCCAGGGAGGTGGTGGAGTCACTGTCCTTGGAGATGTTTAGGAAACAGAGATGTGCTACTTAGGGAAATTGTTTAGTTGTATGTTAGTGATATGGTTGGACTTAATGATCTTAGAGGTCTCTTCCAACCTTAATGATTCTGTGATTGACTCCAGCTTGACAGGGCCTTAGTGTTTTCCAGCTCTTAAGGGATCTGAACACAAGGCAACAAGAGTTTTGTTGGAGTAATGACTATAGACTAACAGTTACCTGATGCAGAGAAAGAAACCCAAGCCATGTTTGATCCATTTTCCCTGAAAACTCTTCTGACCTTTATTGCAGACATGGGAAAATCACTTTCTCACCTGCCTATGCACACAAGCAAGGAGGATGGCTATGAGGGAGCCACAGTGTCTGATAACATGAGGAACAGGTTAGTTCACTCGGAGTTGCACAACGACGACAACAGATGTGGAGATGTATCACAGTTTCCCTATGTGGAATTTACAGGAAGAGACAGTGTCACCTGCCCAACTTGCCAGGGAACAGGAAGAATTCCACGAGGTAAGCTTTCTTTATTTCTTTAGTGTATAAATTTACCTCATAACCATGTGCAATTGTAACTGTAATGGTAAGAAATAACTTGTTAATATGAAGTGTTTTCATCTTTTTAGCACTAAGCATTTTGTAATATGTACACTGGATGAATGAAGCATAAATTGAGTCAGCTTTGACTGTCACCTGTTGGGCCTTATCCTGTCTGTACAATTCTAGTGTTCCTTGCTTCTCAGCTTGAAATTCACACACATTCCTAGTTCTTGCAAGCTAAATTTCCAAACGTGTGTTTTTGGTGACATTGTTATGGCATCTCTTCAACTGCCTGTTTTAAACTATTTGAATCAATATAGAACTTTGCAAAAAATAGTTGCAAATACAGAGAATGTTAAAACTATCACTAGACATGGGGAGAAAAAAGTGTAGGTCTCTATATGTGGTAGTCAGTTCTGATTATTTTGTTTTTATTTTAAAAATTTGATTTCCTAAAAATAATGTTACTTAAAACATATAAGAATCAATTTAACTGGCATTAGGGAGGCAGCCTAATGGAAGTGGGAGCTTTATAACTCATGCTGTTTTTAGATAAGTTACCATTCTAAAAACAGGTGTGAGGGGGTTAATAGCTGACATGATGTTCAGTTCTTGTTACATAATGCTTTGGAATGGCTCACAATTGGAGGAGAATCTCTTGTTTATTTAAAGCCATGTACTGAATACCAAATCCTAGAATGTTTGTTTGAGAAATACAGTTCTAAAAACATAATATGCTTCTGCAGAGTGATAATGTATCTGGGATGTTCTTTGTCTTTCTGTTGCTGGAAAATAATACCTTCAATACAAAAAATGTTGTCAGGTTTTTAAAGGGTGTGGGGAAACATGAAAACTTGATTGGTGTGTACTGGTGAGGAATTGAAAACTAGACCTGTCCTGCAACACCTTTTACCTGATGATGTACAGCAAATTCTCTTGCCATCACTGCTGGTGGTGCCTGTTGTTTTCCTTACCTTTACCCTTCCTTTGTCCCATCTGTCCCTGCTTGTGAAAATTGGCTGATATCTATCCCATATTGTCCTTGTTACACATGTGCTTCAGTCAGATTAGTTCATAAATGTTTCTGTCTCACCTGGAAGTAAGTGACAGGGCTTCAGGATATTTAAACAATTGTAAATATGAGAGATTGGTTTTTGGGGGGATACTAAGATGTATACTTTAAATATATATATATACTAAGATGTATTCTTTGAGTATCTCTTGAGTTCAGCAAATCTGAAGTGTGAAAAAAGCTATGCAACTAAAAATTATGTTTACCAAACGACTACAGAGAAGGAAGGGGTTTTGGGTTGCTTGGTAACTTGAAATAGTTGATAATGGCAAGTTTTATTAGTAAAAGTGGGATTGCTATGTTCAAAAGGATTCTTGGATGAATCTCAGTTGCATTCTCTTCTACAGCAAATAGCAAAAGCTATAAAGACAGATGTAGTCCATGTATTTTCAACAAGTCATCTGTAGTTATGTTCTTTATTTCAACTATTAAGATATCTCCCTTTTTAAAAATGCTTTGGAAGTAACTTGTTGCTGGAGAAATTCCAGTAGATACTTTTGAACATCCAGGGTGTTGCAGCTCAGTCTCATGAGGTATGATTTTCAGAATGTATTGTATGTGCAGCTTGTTGCCAAACTCACCCAAGTTGATATGTGTATTTTTTGGTAACAAAACTGACTTCTGCTTTTCAGAAGAGTACATTTAGAATGCCTTCTGGATCAGTTCTTAGGGTCCAAGCTTCTGAATGTTTTGTCCTGTGACTTTATATGGTCTAGCATAGAGAGCTGGAATTTATGTACCTCTGTTCCTCTTGAGGAAATGATGCCAGAGTGATGCTGCCATGTATGCAGCACAGAGGCAGAATTTGTTGCTCTCTTTGATACTTTGTGGGCTTCTGGTTTTTTGCTCTGTGTTGTGTAAGCTGTACTCTATTTCAGAAAGTGACATAAGCTACAGAAATACTCTACTTGGGTCATTATCTGGAATTTAAATGTTTATCTTCAATGTTTATTCTTTGGTGCCATTAACTTATAATGGGTAATCTTTGTTTGAAGTAACTGCAACAATACTTATTCTTTGTTTGTTTAAATTCTGAAAGGCTGTTTTTGTTTCCAGGGCAGGAAAATCAGCTGGTAGCATTAATTCCATACAGTGATCAGAGACTGAGGCCAAGAAGAACGTAAGTTAATAGTTGTGATACATCAATCTACAGTTAATTCTTCCTTTTTCTGGTTGAAATTCAGCAATTTAAAGGAGATGGTGTTAAGAAGAATCAAGCAAAAATCACTGGAATGTTTGCTTGCATTCAGTGTTGAAAGAACTCTGCTCATGAGTGTTATCAGCCTTAACTTCTAACTCTCAGAGAGTTATTTATTAACAGGTGTGCATACTCCATCACAATGTGTCCTACAGAGTGAAGTAATACTGTATGATCTCTTTGTGTAGACATCTATCTGAATGTCTACAGCAATTACGTAACTATTTCTCAATCTCTGTAGCCTCTTAATTGATTTAAGCAGACACATCTTCAATGTTTAAGGCTGAGTAAAGTGATAACTTCTTTGAGCCACTACTACAAAATTTTTGCTACCTAGAAATTCATTTTTAAAGCTCTGAGCAGCTGGCAAAGTCAACAAACTCTGATATAGCATATTTAACTTTTTTTTCTGGTGTCTACTTGAAGATTTAATTACTGCTCAGGGCTTCTTGTCCTGACACTTTTTGGTGTGGTTTTTTTTTCCTTAATGTTTGGGTGTTTCTGCAGAAATGAGTGCCAGGGGAAAAAAAATACAGTAACACCACGTAATACTCTCTTGGATCATATATCTGATTTAAATGAGTACAAATTCAAAACATATTACTTTAGTGTTCTAATTTTGTGAAAATTTGAGCTGCAATATAGCCTTTTATTTGTGATTTTTTTTTTTCTATCATACATGCACTCCCCAGCCCTTTCAGTATTAGGTTAGTGGTGAATTTCCTGTTGCTTAGCAAGAGTCTAACACTTTCTCTGAGAGTCTTATGACAAACAATCCTGTGCAAGAGCTGTGTTTTTCTTTCTGGATGTGTTTTGCAAGAGTCCTTCAGAGTGACCAAAGTTCTGCTATAAATAGATGATTAGAGGAAGTGCTTGTGTTTTCAAGCACATAAATATTTACCTCTTCCCATTTTCTTCATTTAGTTACAAATGCTGGGATTGCCACATGTGTATACATCAGGAATCAAGTTTCAAAACGAGTAATATTTCTAAGACATGGGTGTGAAGTGCAACATAACTTTTTCCCCCATTGGAAGCTAATGGAAGCTAGAAATAAACTGAAGTAGTTATATTCACAGAATGTTAGGGGTTGGAAGGGACCTCTGGAGATCATCTAGTCTAATCCCTCTGCAAGAGGAGGAGAACCTAGAGTAGGCTGCACAGGATGGTGTCTACTTGAGTTTTGAGAGATGGAAACTCCACCACCTCCCTGGGCAGCCTGGGCCAGTGCTCCACCACCCTCAAAGGAGAAAAGTTCCTCCTTATGTTAAAATGGAACTTCCTGTGTGCTAGTTTTTTCCCATTGCCTCTAGTCCTGTCACTGGATACCACAGAAAACAGACTGGTCCCATCCTCCTGTTACCCATCCTTTAAGTATTTATAAGTATTGATAAGATCTCCCCTCAGTCTTCTCCAGTATATTGAGTAGTGATGTTTTTTATTACTTAAAAGAAAATAATATGCCACTGTTTAATGTGCTTTTGACTCTGAAACGTGCTATTTTTTTTCTTCTCCAGAAAGCTCTATGTGACTGCTTCTGTAATTGTATGTTTACTACTTTCTGGGCTGGCTGTGTTCTTCTTGTTCCCTCGTTCCATCGACGTTGAATACGTTGGGGTGAAGTCAGTCTATGTCAGTTATGAACAGGCTAGAAGGATAATATATCTAAATATTACAGTAAGTCTGGCTATCTCTTTGGATATCTGCAAGGGATAAATACAACAAACAGTGACAGTTTAATAGACACAGAAATTGTGGTTGAGCTGGTAAGCTCAGTTAGTGCCATAAGTACAAGCAGTTACCATGACCAGTTTGAAAAGTGGAACTGCACCTGCTGTGGATTAGCTACAGCTAATAGAGGTGTAGTTTCAAGCTACCATTTGGTCTTCTATCTTCATGGGAACTGTGACTGTGGAGTTCTTAGAGTTCTCTGCATTGTTTTTTGAATGAGTGAAAAGTAATGTGATGTAGGAATATTAACTGCTACCCTGCTATTGAGCATCTGTCAAAATTGATTGAGGGAAGTGATATTTTTTTCCACTTGCTGCTTAAATTTCTTGTTAATGTAGTTAGCACAGGATTCCCTAAAGACTTTTGGTGGAATTCCTCATTTTAAATAAAGCAAAGTAGACACAGGAGAAAAGGGTCCTGTGATAGCTAAATTTCCTGGAAGGAATAATTGAGGATAGGAGAAAATGCAGTATTTGCAGTGGTGGGTAGTCACCAGGGAAGTTGTGCAGAAGTTTGCTCCTCAGTATAATCACAAAAAAACTTAAGTGTTGGTCCCTTTTGCCCCTCAATCCTACAAGGCAGGCAAATGCAGCAGTAATTTCAGATATTACTGTCTTGGGCAGAAGTTTTAGACTATGTGCTGATCAAGATACACAAATGGATGGTTATTAGTGTTTTGTGTGTGTATGTTTGTTTTTCAGAACACACTAAATATAACAAACAACAATTATTATTCTGTTGAAGTGGCAAATATCACAGCCCAAGTCCAGTTCTCAAAAACAGTTATTGGCAAAGCACGGCTAAACAACATCACCAACATTGGTCCTCTGGATATGAAACAGGTAAAGAGGATAAGGCTTTCAAAGTTGAATACATGTTAATTTTCCATATATAAACCTACTGATTTTCATTGTGGGTTTTATTATTTGTTTTCTTTTAGATTGACTATATGGTGCCCACAGTCATACAAGATGAAATGAGCTACATGTTGTAAGTGTTCTCACTTCTAAATATCACATTGGGCTTATTAAACCCAACTTTTTTTCTAAGTCAGCAGAAATGTATTTGTAGCTATATTGTGGCATTTTCTTTGTGGGGGTAATTTGTATTCCTTTTCTTCAGGCCAGATATATACAGTGGTAAGCAGGGTTTACAGCTGTCATTTGAGTGTTTTTATTCTAAGTTCATTTGACCAACAGACTATTAGCTGAGTATATCTTGGTAACAAAACCAGATGATAGTTCTTTTACACTGAAATACAGACTGTAGAAGACAGAGTTGACTGAGACCTCAGATCTGAGTGCAGTTCCAGTGGATGCCAGCCCCTTTGGGGTGAGAGAGAACCTTGTGTGGATTTTAGGCTCTTCTGCTTAATAGCTGCAGTGTTGGCAATAGAGTGGAGCAATGCTGAGCTCACTGGTCCAGCTGGGAGGTAGATTGTGCTGTCTGTGGCAGTGGCAGTAGTCTGTAATGTGCATTTACACTCAAGTGTTTGTGAGCATTACTAAAAGAGCAGACTAATAGGTGATTTGTACCATGTGCAAATATTCAGTCTCAGCACAGTGACAGTAAGCATAAGATGTAACTTACTTGTAAGAGACCAATAACTATAGAAGTTTGTCAGATAAGGATCCGAGTTCTTTTACAGGCTGATAAAGCAAGGACCTAGTACTTGTGAGTAGCACTCAGTAGCTTTGTTGTGATGTGTTTAAAATGTATCAAACAGAATTTGAGCCACCTACAAAGCTATAGCTGTTCATTTTCTCCAGATTTTCTGTGTTACACAGTTGGTATTAGTTGACTTCCCTGACCTGTTGACAGATAGTGTTGATGCATTTCTATTCTTTTGCTGTATTATGAGTATTGAAAGTCTGACTTTGCTGTGTGGAGCAGCCCTGGAGTCACCAAGTGAGCTTCCTTAGTTTTAACAGCCAGCCAAGGTAGCTTGAGCTGGTCTCAGTGGGGTTTTGTGTTTCTTACTGTGTCAACTTTCCATTGAAGGTCCTTTTCAACAAAGTGTTTCAGTTGCCTTTTCTAGTAACTCTGTAGTCTTTATATACACAGACAGCAGAACTTGCAGTTCAAGCCACAATTCTTGCTTTTTAGATAATTACCTGTAAAAGCTTAATGTAAATCTAACAATTTTTTTCCTTTTTTTGCAGTGATTTCTGTACTTTACCATCTATCAAAGTGCATAACATAGTAGTGATGATGCAGTAAGTATAGAAACTTTGTATTTGTTGGTGGAAATAGCTTTAAAAATGTAATGTAAAAATGTAATTCTCCTTGAAATACTACTCAGAAATACTTAATCCTGGAGTCTCTGCATCACAGATAAAAGGAAATCAACTTGCTACCTAGTGTAGGAGCTTCATAGTTCTTGAAACTGAACTGTGTCTTTTGGCAGGTTCTGGTGGTGTAAAGACACTTGAACAGCTAGAACTGTTATTACTGTATCTGCTCTATAATGAAATGAGTTTGTTTCAGCTACTATTGAAAATAGCTGAGATTTTTGTGATCTTGAAGCAGTTCCAGCCTTCAGTACTCTGCCAGAGTCTGCTTTGCATAAATAGCAGCATGGTAAGAGTCTGTCTTATTTTGAAGGGTGGGAGGGAAAGGAGGGGAGCTGTAGACCAACCATAGCTATAGGTTCTCTAATCATTTCCTTTCTCCTTGCAAAGCAAGGTACTAATGAGTAAACTTCAGCTCTAACATGTTTTTTAGGAGAAAAAAAAGTCTGTACTCAGGGAACCACATGTCTTTCATGCAGAAAATCTGTGGTGGTAAACTAGTATTGTCTTTAACTTTATTTAAAACTCATGTTGTTCTAAAATTTCTTCCTTAAAAACATTGACCTGTAGAACAGGAAACTCAAGCCTCTTATATAACACAAGTATCTCTTCTGTTTTGTCTTTTTAAGAGTCACAGTGACAACCTCTTACCTTGGCCACTCTGAGCAAATATCCCAGGAGAGATACCAGTATGTGGACTGTGGAGGAAACACAACTTACCAGCTGGGCCAGTCAGAATATTTAAATGTCCTTCAGCCTCCACAATAAAAGCACCTGTTGGTTAGTGTGGAATGACTGCTGTTGATGCTTGCAGTGATCCTTTGAACAGGACTGGTACTACAGCAAGGGGAAAGTATGTGCATGTAAAGCATAGCAAACATGGTGACCTGTTCACTTTACATGCAAGGAGGGAAAAAAGGTGCAAAATGTACATAGATGCACTTGTTAAATGTTGTGTTTTCCCCTTCTGTTTGCTTTCTATTACTGTAAGCACTTGTGTGGTGGGAGGGAGAGGGGGAATAGCAGATTCTTGAACTGAATTGGGACCTTTCCTTAGTGTGGTACATCAGCTTAGAGTAACTGTGTGTATGTCTGTGTTTAGGTGAAATGTGTCACTAAATGAGCCTTTTAGAAAAACTGATACTCATACATTTTAAGTTAATACTTCAGTTCTTGATATTTGTCTGTTGCAAACTGGCAGTATTATTATTCAAATAACAAGATTACTTTGAAGTATCTGGGTGTGAAACTTCTATTAGTTACCCAGTGGTGATAGCTCTTTATTTTGAGACTCTGCTTTTTGTTTGCTCTACATGATTAGAGGTGACATGCAGCCTGTGAAAGCCAGGAAAGCTCTCTTAGATGACACTATACTTGAATGTGCAAATTCTAGAATCTGGCATCTTTTCATATTCCCTCCTGCTACCTCTGGGATGTTGAAAGGAGAATGTGTGTTGTTAGATTTCAAGTTGGGTTTGAAAACAAAACAAAAAAACCAACCCCTAGAATCATTACTGACAAAGGAAAAAATGTTAGACTGGAGGAAGTGAATGGGTAAAGCAGTTTCTTTCTGCTTTTTTAGTAAACTTTTGAGTTCAGCTATTAAAATCAAGATTGTACGTTTGGAACTAGTTGAGAAACTTTTTGAGCATGGATTTGGGCAGATGTAAATGTTCATATATTTTATTGTTTTAATATACTGTGTTTCTAAGCTATTTAAGCATTAAGATGTTTGGGGTGTGTACTTTGTGCACAGGCTCAGTAAGCAATGCAGTAGTTATCTGACTCCCCAGAGCACTCACAGTTCACATCCAAGTTATCTAAGGGAGAATAAAGCAATTCTTTCTGTAAGAGTAAATGCTACTGTAATCATGAGACTGACTAGTAACAGAGTTCTTAAATAATTTCAGTAGGATAGTTTGCACAGTGAGAATTTCTGGGATTAGTATCAAATATGGTGATGGTAAATTTTGGATCCAAAGTTGCTTTACTACTTCTAAGGGGTAGGTACAAAACTTTGATTAACTAAATCAAGATAGTTTTATTTCTGAATTGGATAAGATGCAGCTGTGAGAAGGTACTGTTGAAACTGTTGCATTGTAATGAACAACTTTTTTTTTTTTTTAAATAGATTTTACATTTTTTTTGTGCTGCCCATCTCCTGGAGATAAGCTAAATAAAATGAAGTAGCAATAAACACTATGGAAAAAGGCTAGTGAGTAACCTCTTGCAACTAACAATGTCTTATGCTCCAGTGGAGGTAAATGTCTATATTGTTCTTTGTCAGCCACCTTTAGATGGACCTAATTGTCTGGATGGGGAAATGAAGATCAAAGATGTAAGACTGAATAAATTAACCATACAAAAAAATTCCTCCTTTGTTTGAATTGCTATGAGCACTTACTCTGCCTAAACTGTCAGTTCCATATAATTGTTGAAGATGGCAGGATTGGTTTGTGTTTGGCCTTTGGAGAGCTGCTGTATCTGGAAGAGTCAATTCTGATGTTTTTTTTGCTGTAAGTTACATTCTGAAAATGATTCTTGAATCTGGGCACTTAAACACTTTTTATCACGGCTTACAATCATAAGGGAAACTAGTTTACAGTTGACTTTTATCTTCCTAGAGTATAGGTGAGGTTCAGTCCTGTGGCATGCAGAAGCTTGTTTGGTAGTCTGAAAAGACAAGAGGTGACAACTAAAGAGCAGGGGAGAGCTGGCTAGAAGGAGAGAGAGAAACTTTTTTGTGTGTTACCTGCTGTAGAAAGATTTGCTTCTGTTGGAGAGTAGGGAAAGAATTCTGATTTAAATCATGTCAGATCTCAAATCAGCCTGCAAGTGATACATGGTTTTGTTTTTGGTTTTTTTTTTCTTCTAGACCTGAGTATTTACATGTGGAGTGTTGGTTTTGTTTGTTTGGGGTTTCTTGTTTGATTTGGTTTTAAGTAGAAAAAGAAAACAGCTCTAACCAGACATTTATTTCAATTTAAAACACATTGTTTTCAAAGGGATAAAAGGTTATCTAAAATAACTGATACAGCACAGTGATAAAATGATTTGGTGACAATACTGAATGGTGCTTGAACAAGCATGGCAGGGTGAAGTTACACTGTTTATGCAGTGTTGAGACTCAAACTGACCTTCCAGAATTTGGCAGATCATGCTGAGCAAAATACCTACTTAAATCTGTAGATCTGAAGTTGCATGAAATACTTGGTATTGGCTAGTTTAATGAACTGTGAGTGGAATTACTCTTTCTGTGTATGTGGCAGAAGAGGGAAGATACAACTTAGTCTGCATCCATTAGATGTATGACAAACTTTAACACCCTCAATTTATGGTAGCCTTACTGAGTGACTAAAGACTTTTCATCTTTGAAGGGTGAGGTAAAGATCTTGTTGATGAATCCTCAGATGAAGTCAGTTAGAGGAGAATCAAAGGCTTAGTTCCACATGTGTTAATTGCCCTTGCAAAACTGACAGCGTAGTACTAACCAAATAAATCAAGTATTTGAATTTAACTATTAATCTTAATGTAACATCTTGTCAGCAGCTGTTTGAATGCTTAACTTAGAGTTGATTTCTGTGGCTGAGCTTCAGACTTACATGGGAAAAATGCTAAGGGAGCAAGGGAAGTCAGTATTAACTTGTGTAACTTTGTAAGCAAGCTATAAGGAGAGAGATGCAAGTGACTGACCTGTAATTATTCCACATTTATGTTGTATCTTGATTTAAAAATAAAGGCCAGCCTTTCAGTTCACTGCAAATCAGTAAGTACAAATTCTCCCCTGAAGGTCAGTTTGAGGAATTGTCTGTTTTTCTGATTTATTTTCATGTGTAAGATGGTTTCTGAAGGACTACTTCTGAAGTGATTTCATATTTCACTTGTAACTTCCTCCTAAGTTTGAATACCATTAATTGCATCTATACTGGCATTGTAGTGTTGTTTCAAGGGATTTATTCTTAGTCTAATTCTTTTCAATTGAACTCTTTGTAGCAATTCCTGTTGCACTTTAAAATGAATACTCTGTTAATTATCTCTTAGAACAGTGGTCCAGATGTTGCACTGTAGTGGCACAACTGAAAAACAAAACTTAAATGCATTCTGTATAGAAAAACTGTAACGTTTTGAAATTATAACTTAAGACAAATTAATATGGAACACATAAATGTATAAATATAATGGCTGTTTGGCTATTCAGACCTAGAGAATAAAATTATTTCACATTCTAAACCTGATGCTTTAAGAATAAATGACTGAATAAATAAAACTACCAACCAAACTCAAAGATCTGGCAGCTCTCCATTTGAAGAGATTTAAAGGGAAATGCTCTTACTAAAAGCTGTAATACCTGACACTTAATCTTGGATTCCTGGTATGGGGAAAAGCCTGTAAAAACTCATTCAGTAATTTGTTTATTGATTTTGATATTTAGGGGGTAGTTGCTTAATTTCTAATAGTTGCTTAAGCATAACTGTCTTTTTTTCCTGTGTGGTATAGTTTTGAAGTTCCTAATGCAATTCTGATGTGTGCATGACCTTGATACTAGCATTGTGGTGGTTATATTTTGCAGACTTAAGTATATGCCTTAGTTGACTTTGCTCCAAATTGTCCTTGAAGTTCTGCAAGTGAATAAATGTTTTCATAGTAGTGCATGGTGAACATGACTACTTTGGGCTTTTTAGTGTGTGGTGGATCAAGTTAACCATTTAAGCACTGAATCTCTAGGTGCTTGGATTGAACTACCACCTGACTGAAGTGATGTGCCCTCATGATGGGAAGGATAGTGCTTGGAGTCATATGAGAAACTTCTGGATTCAGAAAAGGAAGTGGTATTTCTTTTTCAGCATTTAAGGCTTCCTTTTTCTTTTATTTACCCTTTTATTTTTAGTGGTGATGATAGGGTGGTTAGTTGTAATTTGGCTTTTTTTTCCCCACCCCCTCCAAATCTCTAGTGGGACATCTGTCTCTTCCCAGACAGCATCTTTGGAAATGGGTAACTTGTTTCAGAGTTGGACACCTCCAGGAAACTTAACATCAGCTGGTTTGCACTTGGAGTATTAAGAGGTAAGCAAAAGTAGCAGTAATACCTCTGAGAACTACATTTTTGACTTGCCTCTCGACAAAATGCCACAACCCTAGCAATGCTTCCAGGCTTCCTACTACTTCTGAAAGGGAAGGATAAGCAATGCAAGTGCAATCAGTGAACCCAAATAATGGACTACTGCAATCAGCAAAATGCTTGCTGGTGTTGGCCCTAATCATGCCAAAAAATCTCTAGATTGTTGTTTTGGTGAGGGGTAAGGGGAAGGTGAAGAAGGGCTAAAGCCCAACCAAACATTGAAAACAATGACTTCAGTGTAGCAAAAACATCTCCTGTTTGTCTGCTTGAGAAGTCACCTTCCTATTTTACTTTTAGCTGAGGAGTGGGGTAGTTTGGGATGGTTTGTTCTCTGCCTTACAGCTTTTGTCATGTAAATCTCCTTTAGAGCCTGTGGGCCAGGAACTGTTGTCTGCAGGGAATCTGTACCATTTCATGTCAAGCCTTGCAGGGTTGTGAGAGACTGTCAGTGGCAGTAACATACTGATCCTCATAGTGTCCTCTTCCACCAACCATCATAAGGGTCTTACAGCCTGGATGCAGATATCATTTGGGTACTGAAACTGCTTTTGCTTTGTATGAGCAGAGATATTTAATGCCAGACATGCAAGTGTATTGTGGTGCCTGTTTATTTTGGATCTGACTGTCAGTGATTGAGTTCATTTTTGTTTTGTTTAAGGAAGCAAACTTAACCACTGTTAACATCCACTGTACAGAGTGTGCAAATAATAGCAGGAGAGATGTATAGAAATACTAATGGGTGATAACTATTTTTGTAACTTAAGAATTGTAAACTGTTGTTCTTGTAATTGTGTAGAAAATAACCTATCAAGCATGATAAGCACTCTATAAGTCAAAGGGTACTTGGGAATGACTTGTAGGACACAGAAGCCATCTTAATGTAGGTTAACTGGGCAAATGGTCTTGTTATTTAGAGGTTCAAAAAGCTGGAGTTAACTTCATTATGAAACTTTCTGGACAGGATTGTTTGAGAATGACATTAAATTTTCTATTAAAAAAACAAACTTGGGTCATGTATCTCTCATTTTTTTAAACTGACTTGATGTATTTCTCTCCTCCTTCTCTGTCTCCCACAACTTTTCCCTCATCTCCCTGTATTTTTTCCCACAATCTTTCATGTGTTTTCAGTGGTATGATTTCAATTTTTTGTAACTTGGCATTCCATGATGTAAAATTTTGCACTCTCCTTTTTTTAATATTATGTTTTACTCTGTAATAAACTGGAGTATCTGAAAGCTAAGCACCAGCTGTGAATGAATTGCTGTTATGTGACTGGATGACTAAATTAACTGAGTTAAAATCTGAGGTTATTGGGGTGGGTTGACCCCAGCCAGCAGCTGAGCTCACACCCAGTTGCTCATACACTTTTCCCTCTAGTGGGATGGTGGAGAGAATCAGGACAAAAGCAAGAAAACTCATGCATCAAGATAAAGTTTAATAGGGAGTAAAGCTGTGTACAAACAAAGCACAATAAGGCATTTCTTTCCTGTTAGCAGGCAGGTGTTGACAATAACCCCAAATGTCCATCCTTCCTTCCTCCTCCTTTCCCATAGCTTTTACTGCTGTGTATGATCCCAGTTGGACTCTCCCTTTGGTCAGTTGGGGCTATCAGTCCTGGTTTTGTTCCTTCTCAGCTTCTTGATAACACCTAGTCCCTAGCCTGGCCACTGCAGGGTGAAATGGGAGTGGGGAATGGAAACCTGGAGGAGCATTGTTCAGCATTAACCAAACCACTGGTGTGCTGAGAGCACTGTTTTAGCCACAAACCCAAAGCATAGCACTACATGGGCTGCTAGGAAGAAAATTAACTCCATCCCAGCTAGAGCCAATAGAGCTACTTAACAATTAACCCCATCCCAACCAGTTCTAGTACAGCTATTTACAAAGTTATTTTAAAGAAACATTATTGTCTAAAAGCTTTAAACTTTAAAAGCTGGACAGCAAAGAACATGACTTCATTTGAAGGATTCAGAGCATTCAGGGGTTTCTTTTAAGGTTTCTCCATGTGTATTGATGACTGCTACACTGGTTTTCTGGTGACTTTGTAATGGGTAACTAAGGGGGTCTTGGGGTGTGGGTGGTTTTTAGGCTCTTTTGTTTCAGCTTATGGATCTCTTTAAAAATGCTTATTTTAAAAAAAGTTTAGATGGCAAAATTAGTCATGCTTGCTATTTTTTCCTCATATAGCCTTTTTTTTCCTTTCCAGGCTCTTGTAAATGTTGTCCAAACTTTCCTATTTGGACAAGCCTTTTACTGAGCACTGTAAATTGGACAACAATAACCTTTGAGCAGTATTTCACTATACATAAATAAGAGCTTGAATACATGTGAAGAACTTCTTTCTCCTGTTCTACCTGTCTGGGGGCAGGTAGGCAACAGTATGTCTTCAGCAGTTTGATGTGATCCAAATACTTAAACTACATGATTTGTATTCCTCTCCTGTTTTATTCCTTCTGGAGCAGGGAAGGGAGTACAAAGGTGATTTCCTACCAAGCAAACTTTGAACATCACCTCATCCTTCAGAAGAGTGTGAAAAGGATTTAAAGGGAGCCCACTGACAGATGGGAATAGGTAAACAGAAGTGAATTTGGATGGGTTTAAAGATCTAGCTAGTCTGGAACACCCAAAGTAGATGTTTTTGAGACCTAACTACTGAAAGATCTGGTATCTTAAAATGGCCTACTTTCAAAGACCTGCCAATAATAGAAACTTCTGAAAGGTTTTGGAGGTTTCCCTGGCTGGCTGTAGGTCTCTTTCCTTTGACTTCTCAAAACTTCATACAGATTTCTATGTAACTGTATCTGAGCACATATCTGGCATGTGGCTTTGTGCTAATACATTTACCTGAGAACTTTGGGTACACTTGTGGTGAATGACACTAATTGCCTTCCAGTGTGAAGATGATGACTTCAGGAATACTAACTACATCACCCAATTTTCCCACAAGTCTCTTGATGTTTGGTGAGTTGAAAATCTGTCTACATTTTTGTTTTCTTTTTCTTTTTCTTCTCCAGAAATCCCTGCCTCTTAAGCCTGAGAGCTGAAATGCCTTACTGTGTTTCCTCTGTATGGGTAGCAGATGCCACACAGTTTAATGAGCTGTCATGGGCACTGTGGAGCTGACACTGCTCTGTAATGGAGCTGCTTTTTCATGAGCCACTGACTCACCTAATACAGTAAAACTAGAACTTGATTAAGGAGCTGCAGCTTCACTTAATGTAACATTTCACTGACTGCAGTTATGGGTATCTGAAAGGTAATGATGTATATCATTCTTGAGAGGTTTTTAGGAAGTAACTATTCTAGCAGCCCTAGCAAGATAGTTGATGTTGAGAAATGAATATAATTTGCCTTTGTCTGTGTTCCTCTAAAAATCATAGCACAAGGCTATTGTTCTGGTACTGGCCAGAAGAGTGTTATCAGAGTTAGCTCAATAGATGATAGTAGCTAGAAAAACAATAGGTAAAGACCTACTGGCTGTTCTTCATGAGTTTTGGAGGCTTGTATACTACTGGGATATATATTAGTTCTTAAGTCTGTATTAAATAGCTTAGGTCTGGGGAATGTTAGTGGCTGGCTTCATGGGGATCCATTTAAGTGAGTGAATTCACCCACCAGAAACTTGTGACCAAATTTTATGTTCAGTGTGTCTAAACATGTTGATACAATCAATGCGACTATTCCACTTCCTGTGATGACAATAGATGTGTGAATTTTTTATCAGCTATGCACTTATGCAAATATCTGTTAAAACAAGCCTTAGAAGGCCATAAAACTTGTACTATCTACTAATGCTTTTGCTTACTACCAGCCCAGAGATGGGGCACAACTGATATTTCCATGCTGTTTGCAGCATGCTGTGTGACCTGACATATCTGTGTCTTCCTTCTGAAGGATTTATGATCAAGAGACGATCCTGGCTACTTCAACATCTCTACCACCCTGTGTGGAGTGCCAGGATCCAGCTTTTTGGTATTGGTAAGTATTCTTGGAGGTCAGGGCTGAAGTATTGCCTTGTAGACTTGAGGAGGGCCAGCAGTGTTCATGGAGAGGCTCAGCAGATCTAAGCCACTCTCTGATTTCTGGAAGCAAACTGAGCTGTTGTGTAGACATACCTGGTGTCATGCTCCTGCAGATGGCTACCAAGCTTGCCTTGGGTTTGTTCTAGTTAAAAGTGCAAAGTAGTAGGACAGAAAGAAGACAGAAATAAAATGTGCTAATCTTATGTTGCCTGCTGATAATTACACTGTTTGATATGCTAATACTTGAAAAATCCTATTTAAAGTGAAAGCTGGGCTGCTTAAACATGGGAGGGATCAATTTCCTTCTCAAAAGAGCAGTGGGAATGCTGAATACAACTCAAGGTTACTTAGTAACCTTGATGAGACCAATTAAACCCAGGGAAAGAAGTAGGCAGGGACCTTTGACAGCCCTTCAAGAAAAAAGAAACCAAACACCAATTCTTTTATTGCCAATTTATTCGTAGATATAACCAATTGCTAGATACAGTGCAGCCTGAGGCACTCTGGTTACTGTTTTAGTGCTATTTAATCTTTTTTTTTTTGTCAGTGGTAAACTACCATGCCAAGGCTAATGTGTGCTCCTGCCTTCCCTCAGTAGATGGTGCCAGGAGCCTGTGGCTTGTGCCTGTGACAGCAGCATCCTTAGCCAGGTAGGTGTAGTTCAGGTAATGCTTGAGGAGCTGAAGATGCTCCCTGAGGAGGAGAAGTTGGTTAAAAGTATGTTTCTGTTGCCCAGCCAACCCTCCCCAGCATTGAAGTGCAACCAGAAAAGAGCAGAGCTGTCCTAGCTGAGCAGCCCAGGTGGAATAGAGTCAGTCTAATAAACCCATTATATGACTTTCCTTCTGAATATGTGAGTATTTTAAAATGTAGAAGACCTGAGTATTTACTAACTGGGTAGCAGTGAGAATACAGTGTGTCAATGCTGAGAAGTTGAATTCCATGGCAGGGAGATTGGAACTAGATGAGCTTTAAGGTTCCTTCCAACGCTGACGATTCTATGAAAGACCTTGAGCAACCCCTTTGTGTATGTGTGTGTGTCTACAGAAGGATTACAAAACTCAATCTGTTTTCATAGAATGGTTTGGGTTGGAAGGGAGCTCTGGAGCTCATCTAGTCCAAACCCCCTGCAGTGGGCAGGGACATCCCCAACTAGATCACCGTGCGCCGTGCGCTTTGCACATCCAAATGCATTAGGTGCTACTTTATTAGTTTAGCACAAAACTCAAAGCCCAAAACAATTTTCCAGAGACATATCTGGCTCTTGTCATTGTAATATTTTGATCTTCCTCTTCTAGGCTTATTTATCCTTTATTTTTCATTCCATAGACATTTACAGATGATTGCTGCTAGTAGCATTACATGGTCAGTGCTGGCTGAAATTTGGTATTCAGCGAAAGATTTCTATTTTATTTGAATCAGAAGAAAAAAAAATAAGGAATTTTCCAGGAAGAAATATTCTAATTGAAATGTAATTTTGAAATGTAAACTCTGAGGATGTTATCAGGTAATGCATTTTGCTCTGCTGTAGGAGCAGAGTCTCATAGGCAGCTCCAGACCTTGTTGTGGTTTGTGAGCTCTGCCATACACAGAGGCACCAGAATTTCTGTGGAATCTCCTAGGCATAGCTGAACCCAGGGTTTGGGGCACCAAATTGATAGCTAAATTTATCTAGTAGATAAATTGGCTTATCTACTAGAGAGAAAAAAACAAACTATGAGACAAGCCAAAGTTCTGCATGAGAGGAGCAATGGTACCAGTACCACTGATGTTCTGACAGCCTTCACCTCTAAAATGTATTTTCCTTCAGTGAGTAGAAGTGCACTGTAATTTTGACCTCTGGCACATGAAAAAGTGTACAAACATGTATGTATACACGTAGATGAACACACATTTGAGTATTAAACACTGAAGGCCCATGACAGAGGACATAAATATTGATGGGATCAATGAATCGAAGGATTATTCTGGGGTTTGATGATGAATAGGCTGTTAAGCTTTAATACTGTCATGTTTAAACTATATTTTTGCAGAAGTATTATGACATAATGTCTGTCTGTGTCTTCTTTGTAATGTATTGATGGTCTTGACAGATTTTTCAGGAGACATGTGGAACTCATTTGTTAACAGTCCCAGGAGGGATGTCATGATGATAAATAATGACTGTATCATCCAGTGTTGTCTCTAGAGTGGCATTCCCTCTGGAACAAGGTGACTGGGATAAAAATAGCTAATGGCCCAAACTGAATTGACATAGAGGCTGGAGTTTTCAGTTGACAGTAATCAAGCTACAGGCAGGATCTGTATATTGATATACATCACCTCTCCTAGGATGTTGTTATCCAGATAATTTTCTGATATACTACATTCAGCCTTTCCCACTTTTCTCTGACCTTATTTCTGGCTTCAAAGGGTTCAGGTGTGTGATGGAAATGCCTGGCTTGCAGGCAGTAAGCTGAAAGCATGTTGAGCAAAACCACAATGATGCCTGGAGATCATAACCCTGCACATGTCAGGTGGATGATGCTGGGAATAGTTTCTTGTTTAGCTGCCATTTGACATCTAGTGCAAATGAATAGAAAAGTCAACATTTCTATATGTAACCCATATGGTTTTGTTGGGATATCCAGGACAAAACTTTCCTTATGTCCATGTATGAACTGAATCTTACAGCCTTGCAGGCCTTACACTGTCACATGTAGAGTGCCTCTCTGTGCCTAACTCACAAAGGTGAAGGACCTGATAGTTTCAGAGGATCAATAGCTGCCCAGACAGGCAGCTAGAGGGGAAATGTGAAGGAGGAACAAATGCTAAAAATATCTCAATTCTGGGAATTAATTACTTGGTATCCACATTAAGAAATTTTAAGGGAAAACTGAGATTAGAAATGTTCCTCCTTGCAGGTTTCTACCCTCCTGGTTTACCTCAGTTCTGGGCTGCTTTCCAACAGAGCAGATTCATGATTAGTTCTCTGACATGAAATTTTTGTTATTTCCAGGGAAAATAATGATGCATTTTGCTGGCAGGAGATTGCTTAAAACATTGTTTCCCATATTGTTTGTTTCCATTTAGCCTTTTGAATACATATGTGCCTGTGCACACATTCAGAATATTTATGCACAAGATTGTGGAGAGTTCTGCAGCAGCAACCACCAATCACAATATAAGGTTAATAACTTCCATTAAAAAAAGGGTTAGCAAAACTTATTCCTGCACCTCTGACAAACTTAGTGTTCAGTCAAACATCTTTTTGTGTCACATTATGCAAACAACAAATTAAACAGTAAATAGATGGGGGAAAAAAGTCCATTGCTCTATTAGAAATGAGCTGTAGTCTAGGTGCAAGCCTCAATAGAGCCAGTAAAAGAATTCCACTGAATTGGGATTTTGGTACAAACTTTACCTGAACTGAGGAAATCCTTTTTTTATTCAAATTTTATTCATTTATTTTGTTAAAGTTTTAAAGATAACCTTCATTAAACTAAGTTTTTGGAGGTTTATGAGGTTTTTTGAGAGCTTTGATTCAAAGTTATCTTAGATTAAAAATTTTCAGTAATATTTTAATTTAAATAAATAAAAGCTGCTCTTTTCTTTTGAAGTCAAAATGAATATTGTAGATTAGATAAATATGCTTCCATACATTTTTGGTTTAGGCAATCATCATTCTGTCAATGATTTTAATGTGATCTGGAAAGGCTGGCATCTCTAGAGCTCTGATGACATTTGCTTTCTGCTCAGAAGCACCAACTAGGGAGTAGGAAAACAGGAGATGCTCCTTGACCCAAATAATACCCAAGGGTTGCAATGTAATATGAAATACTGTCCTGATGCTCTGACCTATTCTATTTGGTCACATCCTGGATGTGACAGCCCTGTTGGACAACTGGAAAATAGCCTTTAGCTTTGTTGGAGCTTCAAGCCTGCTGATCTAGTGAACATGTCAGTCAAGCTCACCAGGGGAAGGGGAGGGGGCTGAAGGACAGGAGAGCATTGCTGGGCTTTCAGAGCACCCATTCAGCTGCAGGTGCACACAGCACTCACAGGGGAATGTGTTAAGATGCATCTTGCCTTACTTTGTGCCTTCTCCCTGAGTGCCCATGACTTCTCCCACACTTCTGCATTTCCCTAGCAGGTGCTCTGGATGTGCCTGCAGATGCTGCATGGACATGGGGTGGCAGGAGAGACATCCTTGCAGCAAAGCCCCTTGAGCCTTTCCTCAGGACACTGCTATACTCAGTGTGACAAACCCCACTTGTCAGACCCCTTCACTTTGGGGATTTGATGTCTGTAGATGGAAGTTATTTGTTCATTTCATCTTAATTCCATGCCTGCATTCAAGGCAGTGACTTTGTGCATGTGTTTACTCACTCTTATATGCACACTCACATCCTTGTACCCTTGGGTCATTGTACATTTAGCTGGAAAAATATATGTATATGTAATATGCTGTTAATATTGAATCAAACTCCCCAGTAAGATTTCCACCAAGCTAATGTTCACAAAACTGAATAGATTAAGAAGAAAAAAAAAAGACAACTGTCAAGAATGGGTTGGTTTTGTAAAGCCCCAAGTGAATTAGATTTCTGCAGTGTTAGATATGATGAAGAAAATACTGTGGAGATCATGTTCTTTGCTATCTATCTGCATTTTTTAAATGACAAAGCTGTGGGGGCTTATGCTGTGGATACAATTCCCACTCTGTTTTATATTGTTAATCAACATAGTCTTGGATGAGTTAGTGTTCCATCATAAATTCAAGCCTTCAGGCAAATTCTGACAAATTGTAAATGTAATTTAATTACATTAGGGGGAGAAACAAAGGCATTTCTGAGGCTAAAGGTTTGCAGAGAGCCATAGTATCCACCCCTTAGTGGTTCAGCTTCACTCAACACACTGACTGCAGCTAGCTTAACTGAACCAAGTCCTGGAGTTGTTTGTGTATATATCTGTTGTTGGGCTTTATTCCTAGGTCTATTTTTGGAAAAGTCACTTTTCTTGCTGTTATGCTTCCAGCACCATGATTGAACTAAATTAACACTGCAAAACACTGCCTATAGTCTCTAGTTCCTGACTGTAGAGGTACTGTTTGCAGAAAGCTTCCTCTGAACTGCTGAGCTGTGGGAAAACATGTTAAATCTATCCAGCATTTAGACCCCCCAAAATTGCTAGTTTTAAATTTATGTGAACAAACATTTTAAAGCACTTTAGTACAGCTGACAGATGGCCCAAATGAAACATGAAGGTTTTCTCTTGTAAACAAGCTTACATGTGATGAGAGTGGTGATGTTGACAGAACTTAAGCTTTCCTCTTTGTTAGCCTCATCTTCAGTCTCTCAGGCCACAGATTTCTTCAGACAACCAAATCTCAGCTGTGGAGCTGAGCTCAACACACAAGTCCATCTGCCACCCTTGGCAATGCTCTCTGGAGAGAGCTGAGTTGGTGCTGTCTCCAGTCTCCTGGGCATTGCAGTGCTTTCTGTCAGAGTCACACCATCCATCCTGCTTGCAGACTGCTGCTTGGCTCATGAGCTTTCATCCTTTCTCTGCTAAAGGTCTAGCAGAGAGATCAGCCCATCCCTGGGGCCTCCATGGGGGAATGCACTCCCTGCTGGAATGTTACCAACTGGGGAGATCCATGCCCACCTCCTCACTTCCTCCTGATGGATAACTGTCTAGACAATGATGTTTATACTTCTACAGAAAGATATTTACCTTACAGTTCCTCCTCATCCTAATGACCAGACTTCCTTCATCTTCCCCACTGCTGTGCCCCAGAATACTATGTGCTCTAATGGCTAAAACAGATTATTGCAATGCTGGTTTTAGGATTTGTGCTTCAGATTAAAGGACAAGACATCTGCTGAGCAAATCACTTTTCTTTTTCTTTAATCAGCATACTGTGCCCCTATCCTCTTAATCTTTTCTAACTCTCCTGGCAAAAATGATTGAGTCCACAATCTCAAAAGCATAGGCTCTCATGGCATTATTTATGGCACTGACTAATTTTGGATTTATTTCCTTGGCTTTGGAAATCTAGGTACCCCTAATTTTCCTTCCCTTAAAACCTTTCTAAAACTCTCAGAAACTTTCTCTTTTCCATTTATTTTTTTTAACAGTGATTATTCTGTCAGATAAAGCAGCAAATCCTTTAGATATTTAACAATGGGACTATGTCTATGTGGAGTCCTCAGTGTCCCATAAAAGTATTGTCCTTCCTACAGTGAGGGTATTTTTGAGATATCTCTTTTACACAAGCATCAATTCTTGTAGCACTTGTAAAAATCTGATATCTCAACTGACTTTCTTTCTGTGCCTGGTTCGTGGTGTGTAATGGCTTCAAAGGCAATAGGCAAGTTTTGGCTTCAGATAGATAAAACAAGTGTATAGCTTTTTTTCCTCTAGAACCAAGCTAAAAGCCAATAGCTCCTGTCTCATTTAAATTGTTCTTACTATCTTCTTCACCCACAGATTTTTAATTTGGAGAAGCCTTGCAAAGCTCCTTTGTAAATGGGGCTCTGCATGATGCAGGAATCAAATAAATGAGTGCCATGTGAGTATGTGAAACTCCACAATCTCTGCACCATGCCCTGCAGATGCAGATCCCAGTAATAAAGGAGCACAAATGAACAAGCTTATTCAGAAGATGTAAGCATCTTTCATTAGAGTTCATGCAACTTTGATGAACTGGGTTTGGATCTGGTTTCTGAAACTGGCTGCACTGCTGAGTCACTGTGTGCTGTTGGCAGAGGATGCTATGAATAAGCCCTAACACTAGAGATCTCTGTCTTTCTTCACTGGTAACTCAAGACTAACCTCAGCAAAGTCACTTGCTCTCTCTGTATTGTAGTCTTCCCATGTTTGTAAAAGTGAGGGATGAAGATGAACTCATTTTTTTCTGGTGCCTGGTCAGTTGGGAAGAGCCCTGTGTAAATTCAGGGTGTCAATGACCTTTCTTCTCCAATGCCCTGATCAATGTCCAATGTCCTTGTCTCTTATAGAAACTGGTGAAACTTCTGTTCTCTTGGTGACTTTTTGGAGCTCGTGTAGGTGAGCAGACAGTCACAAACCCAAGCAAAATTAAAGCTAACTTCATTTGTGTTTATCACTGCAGTGTGCAAGTATCCATATGCTCTACCAATTCTAGCTCTTAGATAAAGAGGAGGCACTTGGTGTTTTGCCACTCTGGGGGAGGAATATGGAAGGAAGGTCAACAACTAGCAGGACCTGAAATCTCTACCTTTGAGATGTGTTAGCAGCAGTGGAGTGAGAAACTGAGATGGTTCCAGAAGTGTGGTTGCTGTCCTTAAAAAACATTCTTCTTTGGGGACTGTTGCACTCCATTTGGCTTCAGAAAAAGTGGGCTCCCTGACCTGCAGTGCAGATCCCACTGAGGCAGAGTGGCCACCAGGCCAGGGCACCCAGCTTGCTAGCTCCAGTGTCAGGCATCTTAGCAGAGCCTCACTACAATGTTTTTTAGCTTCCTTTCTTTTTCCTGGCTCAGTTTCTGTTAAACATGTCACTCCTGGCCAATGCTGCAGTGGCTGAAATCTCCTCTTGATCATCTGAAGTGGAAGTCATGCTGGTCCTGGCATGCTCAGCTCCTCTGGCCTTTGTGACTGCTCAGTTTATGGTGTAATCCTGTAAAGGTGAATTAGACCAGCAGGCACTTTGTCAGTGCTTCACTTCACCTTGTCTTCCCAGTTCTGTGGCTATTGACTTCCTGAGGGTGGGAAGGAAAATGATGTACCTAGCCACTTTTCTGTATTCTACAAAAGAATTATGGCTTGTGAGAGGGAAGAAACAAATGGTCCTTGACTTCTGGAGTGCTCTTACCTCTCAGAAATACTCTTATGAAATGTTCAGAGTGAAAAGCTTTTGTCTGCATTTTTTATCATTTGGCTAGACATTGTGGAGAGGCTTCATTTATTACTTCCCTTAAGTATGGAGTCCTAATTTCTGGTTTCATCTGAAGACCATTTCAGACTTGGGCTCTTTAGGAAAAGGAAATGAAAGTGGGTTCAAGAGCTCTTTGTTTCCTGAATGCCTGGTTCCCACTCAGGAAAGTGTGTTCGTGCCACAAATGGATAAAAACTACAAGGGTTCATTCAGGAATGTAACATCCATTTAATTGATCTATTCACAGTCACAAAATCAAAGACAGGATTTATCAGGCTTTGACATATAGTTGCAGTATGCTCCTTTTGTTTCTAGATGACATTTTTCTTCTCTCAAACTTAGCTAAAAATGTAATAACCCCTCAGTTCAACACAGATTCACAAACCTCCTTTGTCCCTTCTTGGTCAACCATTGAGTCTTTGTGAAGGCCAACAAGGAATTACATTCTCAAGGGACAGTCCCACTATGCTGTGGAGTAAAGGGGGAGGGGGAAAGGAATATCATAAATTACTTATCAAGTTCACAAAGATACAGCCATGACAAGAAGAGTAATGGCTAGCTTTAGGCTTAACTCTTCTAGGCTTTTTGTTGTTATTCTTCTTCACATAGACTTCCATTACTGAGCCACAAAGGTGTAAATGGGCTGAAAGTGTTTCCTGTGTTCACAGAGTGATGGAAAAGCTATCAAGTAATGTGGGACATGCACATTTTTCACTGGCATTATGTTTTGCTTCCAAGTTCAGAAGTATCAGCTGCTTCAGAAGAACAAACCTACAGTCTTCCTTAAACATGAAAGATACTCCCTACTTCCTCCTCTCCAAGCCACAGCTGCTGGACCTGCTTTGAAATGAGGGGGAATATCCACCAGGAGCAAGTTAATCAGGTCTTATCCTAATTTTAGTATTAGAGGGGAAGCACTAACTAGATGCCTTGGGACTTGTGGGTGAGATTCAAGGAAATGTGGGCTATGGTGGCCTTAAGGCATAGCTCTGCTTTGCCAAATCCGTGCTATGTTAGGGGCTGAAGCAGTCAGCAGTCCTCAAGAGGAACAAAATCTAAATGTGCTTCTAAACTGTGCTCTGCTTGCTGTCATCACTTGTCATTTGGACACTGCTATAGAATTACAAGGACCATTCCTGCAGTGTGAGGAGCTGCTGGATGTGCTGGTAGCCATAAACTACTACATCAGCCAAACCATACAACACAAACAAAGCTATTACTCATTTATTTTATTTTAAATTCAACCAGACACACAAAATCTCACTGTTTCACCAGTTTACATCTCTGTAATTTTCTTGTACATCTTTTCAAACAGCTGAGTCCCTTCAAGCTACAAGAGCTGCTTGTGTGGGTTAGGTTAAGGTACAGACCTGTGGGCTGTAATGCTGATGAACCCTCTGCAAAGAATCCTCCCACTGTGCCAGACAAGTCTTGGTAAGGGCTTGGGGTGTTTCTCACCATTTCTACTCTCCCCCTGTGGCAGTCTCCTCTCCCCCAGCCTGTTTCCTTTGCCTCCTGGTGAGATCACAACACAAAACCATAACAGAGCCTTATCAAACTCACAGGGGCAGCAAGTTGAAATGTTCATAGCAGGCAATGTAAATCCTGCAAGTTAACTCTGGGAAACTCCTTTCCCACTCTTGCTTTGATGTCTGTGTGGCCCTTCTGTTATATCATGCACAAGGAGCATTAATAAGGACAAGGTGTTTGGGGCAGCCTGCCCTGGCTTGCTGACTGCATCCTGTGCCCTATTGGGATACAAGAACCCTCCCCTGCCCAGGTGAGGAGCTGTAGCAATTTCACAGACACTGTCAATGTTCAGGGTTAACATCTCAATTTCTGCAACAAAGATATGCTTTACTCATCAGTCAGGGGCAGCTCTCAGCCTCTTTCCTATTACCCTTCTGTTTATTATTGGTACCATGCACCAAAGTGGTCCATTTTCCTGGCTGAAACTTCACTGTATTAAAGACTGTTTGCAACAGAGCTATGCCAGGGAGTTTCCAGTCCTTGCATTATTTCATGGCCAGCCATAACCCTTTGGTTTCATTAACAGTGTGTCTTTTAGAAGCAGGAGAAATCCCTGCAGCTGGATGCCCTGAATTTACAGGCTCCATGTACAGCACCTGTGTAACTAGGTAAGCCTTTTGCCTAGCACTAGCTTCAAGGTCTGTATCAATTTTGTTTGGCTTTATTCTGGCTGCAAAAAGGACTCCAAAAGAGTCTTCTCACAAGAAGATAGTTAAGACTCAATAAAACCAAAAATAATCACAGAAAGGTGCAAAGTTTTACTCATGATGATAATTATCATCATGGCTAGGCTTGGCGAATGAAGATCTGGGATGATAACAGCCAAAATAATTTGCCAAATTAAGAGCAGATTTTTCCATTGTAGATTGGAACCTTTTAGGAAATGGGAAAACTTGTCATTGTACCTTTAAAATTATTTAACCTCTCTCCACTTTCTATCTGATCCTCTTCATTGACTATGGCTTGTAATTAGCTCCTGCAGGTTTCAGTTAGAGGTCCTTGTTCAGAAGCACTTACCAACAACTATTCCCTTGGTACTGTTATATGGAGATACTTGAAGCTCTGGGTGTAACTGGGGCCAAACCACTCACTTACAGATCAGGAGGGTGGGTTTTTGTTGTTTTTTTTTCTACAGAATGTACTTTTCAAATGTGTTAAAACTGAAGCCAAGTGTTGCTGTGTTTGCTTCAGAGGAGTTACATGGCCTTGTCCTGGGAAAAGTAAGGTAAGTCCTGTAAGAAAACATTTTAAAGTATGCCCATTTTGTTTACAATCTTCATTAAATTACAGGCACCTAGGTAAAACTATTAGCCTGTCTTTGTTTTCTGTGAGAATCGTGCAGACAATCTCTGAATTGCTGAGCAATAGAAAGTATAGTTAGAGCTTTACATTGATTTCTACCTGAATTGGATATACATGTGAACCCTCAGATGCTCACAATTTAGAGGGACTTTTGAAAAACAATCATAAGTCCCAAGGCATTTTTCTAGGTTGTGTTTTTTGTCCATGTAATATTATATTATATTATGTTATGTTATACTTATATTATACTTATATTATACATATATTATGCATATATTATATTATACATATATTATGCATATATTATATTATACATATATTATGCATATATTATATGATACATATATTATATGATATGATATTATGCATATATTATATGATACATATATTATATGATATGATATTATGCATATATTATATGATATGATATTATACATATATACTATTTGGATTTGGTGCTTTGAAAATGCCCTTTACTTATACTCTAGAATTTTAAGTGTTGCTAAGTAAATCTAGTACCTCTATTGCTAGATGTGAAGAGAACTTAAAAACTGAGGAATGTGCTGACAATGAAGAATAATTATGGTTCTGGGCAGCAAATAATTCAGTACATTTGGGAGGAATAAAAACCTCGAGGGGGGAGAGGCAGTTAGTTGCCATTAGCAAATAAATGGCAGGAAGTCATACTTCACATGGAACTAGAATAACACAAATGACACAGTGAAGCACAAGCTGAAAGCTGCAGCCATTCTGCTGGGGGCAAGTAATTGAGAGACATGGGCAGCAGATTCAGGAATGTCAAAAAATACCTCATTATTGCCTATTTGATGGGACATCTCAAAGAGCCACAGTCAGCTAAAAATTAAGACACATTTGAATAGATGTGTTTATGGACAACATTCCACAGATGGAGAGCAGCTAATGCTCAGGAATGGCATATGCAAGGAAGACATTAAGGTACTTACACTCCATTTCAGCTCTGTTGTGTATATATAAACTGTGAACAGCTTAGATGTGAAAACTCCCCAAATCCCAGTGAGACATTGTGATGTACTGTACAGGCTGTGCAGATTGCTGTCTCATCTCCTTCTATTGCAAATCCATAATAGCCAATACTGAGTGTGAGAATTGCAAAGGAGACTCAAATTCTTCAAGTCTTATAATAACTCCATTCACTGCACTAGACTGTATTGTGTATTGACTCCCATGTCAGCTTACAGATAATAGTAGTAGAGGAAAATAGCTATGAATAGGGTATTAGTCCATGTAGATGTTCTTAGCACTGAAAATAGGAAATAACATTTTCCAGGCTGTTATTAGATTATTGTTAGTCTTATTATGAATCAGAAATATAAGTCAATATAACCCAAGCTTTTACAATGGTAATTTTTGCAACTTGCTTTGTGTGGCACTGCTTTAAAATCACTCTTGCTTGGCTTTGACTATATACTGCTTATCTTCCTTCTGTGGCTAGTCTCATTACCTTTGCAGGAGTGGAAGTAACTCACTGAATTTCTATCCATAGGCATATCCAGGCCTGCTATTGGCCAGTACCTAGACAATAACACTGGTCTTGCACTGGGTAGACTCTACTGGGATGACTTTTATATGATTTTTTGGTGGTACCTGGCTTTGACTGTGCTGCTCAAAAGGAGCTTGTGCCCTTTTCTCCTCACAGACTGGGCTGGCAGGGAGCCACTGGTGAGGTATTTTTCCAATGATGGGAATAATTTCCTTCCTGGGGTTTATATAAGTTTTCACTAAGAAAAATCTGTGCAGGTTAAAACAATTAAAGCTTTGCCAATGTCTTTCATATCTTTGCCTCCTTTCTGAGGAACACCACGTTTTTCTCAAGAGGCTGATGTTGTGCATTAGGAGTTTTGGTTGTGCAGGGTGTTGCTGCTGGATGGCTCAGGGTGCTAGGAAGGGGTGTAGGAACCAGGTGTCCTTGGAGCCATTGGGATGATGCAGATTGCCATCAGCCTTGTCTTCTTGCATCAATGTAACAAAAATAACACTTTTAATGGTGAGTCAAACATGACTGGTGTTTCATATTGATTCCTGAGTGCAAAGGTCAGTATGAATTGTGCCTGGAATGCTTGAATGCCACCCTTGAGCTGGCTAAGAGGGAAGTGATGATGGCTCTGCTTTTGTGAGCTTCAGCCCATCTGCTCCTCTGAGTGCCATTAAAAGGAAAGTGAAATGGAGGATGTATGATCCATAGAAAAAAGCATGACTGTTCAGTCACCTCTTTCCTTGCCAATACATATTGATTTGCACTCACTGAGCAGGCTGATTTTAAGGTGCTATCAAAGTTTATCAAAGGAAAATTTTAGTAGACAGCAGAAAACAAAAGTTTCATCCTTTACTTCATAAGCCATGACATTTGTTTTATCCCATACACTAATATAGTATAAAGCATGAAAACATCAGCCCCAGAAAAATTTTCAAGCACCTTCTAACAATGATTTATCTTAAAACATGATCCTGCCCCTTACATTAGCTCTTTAGTCTGTGTTACCAGGCCCTTAGAGTAAGTTTGCAGAGCAATTTTTGACATCCTCTACTGAAGCATTTTTGCCAAGTCAACCAATACAGGTTCTTAAAACAGAACCACTTGTCTCCAAAAATGAACAAATATGTATGAGAGGAATATCACTCAACTGTTTAGTGAAGATATGATCCCTTCTGAAAGACTTTGCTGATAAATTTTATTAGTGGCATATTTCTTACTGCTTGTTGCTATGGTGAAAGAAAACTATGAATTAGAAATTATTTTTTTTAAATGGAAACTGCTGCCACTGGCCATAATTCCAATTTCATAATTCCAATAGATTGAAGTCTGATTTTTCAGGATTTTCAGACTGGGACTGTGCTAGAATGTCAGGCTATGTCAGGCTCTGTTCTCAGCAACATGTGTCCTGAGCTGTGCATGGATGTACTAAGTTGCCATTTGACATTTACAAAAAGTGAAATGAAAAGCAAGTATTACCAACCCTAGGAACTCAAAAGACAGATAAAAAAATACTAGTTTTTTTTTAAAGAATACTATTTATAAGAAGCTGACAGAAGTTAAGCAGTTTATCTGCTTGAGCTTTCTAGGATAGCCTTCTTAGCTCTTTTTCACAGCTTTCAAAATTATGAAAACCACTCACAGGATTCCAGAATCTGAACATTTAGGAGAGAAAACACCAAAGACAAACTGTGAAAATCTTTCCCAACTGGCAATTCTGTCAATACACAAATATGACAGTTATTATTAAATACAACATGGAAAGTCTTCACAGTCAGTGCAGATGAAAGCCTCCATCAGAGTTAGAGTTTAAATGGGAGCACAACACATAAATGGCTGTGGAAGTTTATCTGATTCTATTTAATGGGATATTTAGAGACAGATGACAAAGATGCTGGGTTTTTTCTACAGATGTTAAAATTTCCTGGAGATATTAGTTTTCTCCATCTGTTACTCACACATACCTAAGTCAGAGAGAGCTTTGAGATATTTTCATTGAACTCATGATAATTTTCACTTTTTTGTTTGTTGGCCAGCATGAATTTTAATTCAGTGTCAGCCTGTTTGCTCTGTTATTAAAGATTTAGGTTAGTGACTTGGACTGAAATTCCAGCTCTGTTCAAATTAGAGGTGGGATTCCTCAAAATGATCATACCTATGCAATTTGAAAGATGATGTCCACAGATGGTTTTCAGATAAATGACAGCATTCTTTAGAAATAAACTACTACTCAACTTCATTTTTTTTTTCATATTCATTTCATGGTCAGACTTGCCCAGACCACAGGAAGACACACTTGTATTAGACATGCTGTCATGATTTGAAATGTGGACCAAACAAATATCATCTGTACTCCAGCTTTGCTAGTGGCTCTAAATGTGAGTGCCTGACAGCTTTCTGTTGCCTCACCATTTATAATATTTATAATGAACATTAAACTTGTAAAGTGCTGCTAAACTTCCACGTCCTACTTCAGCTACCACTTCCTTTGTTCAGAGGTAGATTTGAGGTAATATAACTTAACAAACATAACAATGACATGAAAAACATAGAAATATGTATTAAATCAATTTTTAACTATCAGCTGCCAAACTAAAGTCTTGTCTGTTGGTGGACAGCAAAGAACTGATTGTACTTTTTTTCTTTTTTAATAAGGGAGCATTCAGACTGCTGATGCTTTGAATGAATTCCAGCATGAGTAATTACATCCTACCATATCTAAATATCAATTAGATGTGCTCCTTTTTGATTCGTTTCCTGTTCCACATTGCTGGGTTGTGTTGCTGTGCCCTGCTCAATAGTAGCCACATTCACCCAAAAGTTGGCAACATTTTTGTGGCAGACAAAGTGACATCTTTATGTCTCAAAGATGATTCTCTGAATGCTTCCCCAGACACTGGTTGTGTTCTGGGGCAGCTTGAGAAGTGTTGCTTTGGCTTTCAGCAGTGTGTATGTGTGTAGGGATTATAGTGCAGTAATAACTATATAAATATAAAATGATTAATAATATTCTATACTGTGGACAGTTGATGGATATAAAGCTGAGTCCTCTGAGGCAGAGATTTAACTGCTGGAACAATATGAAATTCACTACTCAGCACTAAAACCCCTCTAACTTAGAATTACCATTTACCCTCTTGGGTTTTTTCCAGGAGTTTGTTGGGATGAATTGTGAATAAGGACTTTCCACTTCAACTAATTTACAGAAGATTAGGCTCCTGGTACTTATACTGTGTGCAGTGCAGTAGTATCTGAGTTATAGTCAATAGTTATACCAAGTGCTATTCAATTAATCTTGTTATTGGATATTATGCCAAATTTCTTTTGAGGGCAAAATATAAGATTCAGTGACCAAAAAAAAAAAAAAAATCATTTATTTATGAGGGACATGGTTGAGAGCTGAGGAGTATTAAGGAAATCAGCTCCTTTTCATTTGCTTGCAAGCCTGCTTCAGCAACTAAGCAGAATACAGAACAGAAAGAAAAAGAGGATGGGAAGAGGCCTACTTCAATGTGACTTTGATGGCTTTGTGAGATAGTGAGGCTGTTAAACTCCAGGCCAAATAAAAATTTGTGGTACCTGAAACCTTGCAGTGGCCTGCAGTGGAAGATTAGGGTCTTGTTTTATAAAATTGTGACTTTGAAGTAACATGTTATGGTTGTGAAATCAGAGAAAAGGTCACTTGGTCACTGCCCTACCTACTTTGTAGAAATGGAAGACTTCTTAGCGTAGACATCAGCAAACATCCCTGAAAGAGAGAATCAGATCCAACAAGGAATTAAAGCTACAAGCCAAAGTTAGGCTGTTTGCCAGGGAATAAGACAAGCCTTGATCTTTTTGCTCAGTAATCTGATAATGGGCAAGAGAAATAGAATTTCTTTTCCTGTTAGGTAATTTACATCCAGGTTTCAAAAGGAGGAGTAGTGACTGGGTGACCTTGGCTTGTATAAAACACAGCTTCAAACAGAACTAAACTGTTTCTAGTGAGCCTGGCTGGTCTTTTGACAAGACTCTTGTATTGCTTTGGGATTCCCATAATCCCCAGGCACAGATTTTTTTCTGTGCTCTAATTGGAAATGCCTAGGAAAGGTGACAGTCTGAGAGATTTATAACTAATTGCAATGATTAAAGTGTTAACTCTGAAATATCTCACTAACACATACCATTTTCATCTTTCTACCTAGCAAGCAAGATAAATCTGCGAACAAGGACTTCAGTGCACATCAATCTTGTTGACTACGCATCATGTATTGAGAGTTTGCTGTTATGTGAAGAAAAATGCTTATTGGAATAATGGATTTGAAAGTTGCATACAGGGTTGGCATCATTTGGATTAATACATTTGTTTCTGATGAAATAGGGTTTCATATCATGAAATCAGGGCTAGGTGCACTAATGGGAACAATCTGTACATGAAGTCCATAGAGGCCCTTAATTTTGGACACCAGCAAAGGACATGCATGGCAGTAGTTGGTGAATGTTTGTGCACAGCCTGTTTTCTGCTGATCTAACTCACACGTGGTCATGTTTGAAATTAAACACATATATCATTTTCCTTCTTTTAGCACAATGATAGTGACTTTCATATGTATTTCTCAAATGCCACCACAGCCCAGTTGCACTGGAAGACAGATCAGTAGTCAAACTGTCAACAATGAAGACTGATGTTGGTTATAAGTCTCTATTATCAGGAAGATTTGATGTGGGCTTGAGTTGGGATAAAACTTTGATCAATGCTATTGTGTCATGATCTGATGGCTCATCTACATGGGGTAGAATGGAGATTAAATTATCCTGAAAAGGATTTACAAATGTGGGTGTTCATTGTCATTTTATTACTGACATTTTGTTAGATTATTGTGCATCACCACTGGGCACCACAAGCACTCTCTAAAACATCATATCCTCATTTCCAGGCTTTCCATTTTCTCACAAGTCACATTTTTGAGGGCAAGTTGTGCTGTGTTATAGCTGTGACTCACAAAATCCCATGGCACCTGAAGATCTGAGCTTATACTTCTTGAATATTTTTCACACTTTAATGAAAAAAATGTCTGAATTAGGCAAGAGGCACATGTGGCTGTTCTAGGATAGCCAGAAGTGAAGCTATGGGAGAGCCCAACCCTTGTACTGGCTCTGCCTTGCAGGGAGCAGAATCCCAAACTCCAGATGAGCATCCTCATTTCCACTATATATTGCCAAATACCTTAGTTCTGATTATAATTCAGGTTCCATCCCTTCCCTGTCTTCTTCTCTAGACACCAGTGCCCCTCAAGAGGCTGTTACATACTGCTGGCTATGAGTCAGGTAGCCACTCTAGCAGAAGGTAGTTGATACTCCTTCCTCTACTGCTCAAATAAGCAAAAAAAAGAACTTGTGAATATCCTGCTCCTAAAACTGTTTATTTTGGGTTTTGTTTGAAACTAAGTATCACATATAACTATTATGACATGAATGAATAAATGAATGTGAATTCTTTGTCTAACTCTCTGTTTAGCAACTCCATTAACTGCGCTCTCTCTCTTTCTCTTTTTCTTTTTTTAATCAGATTGTGCTTCTAAGGCTAAAGCATGTTGGATGCCTGGAAGCATTTCTGTTTTCAGTGAGAACCTCTGTTAACATGACACAATCCCTTTAAAATGCAGACGTGCGCTCAGCAAATTTGATAAGCTCTGAGATAAATTTGGATGCACAAAGATGGTGAAGCAGCTTAATCCTTCCTGCAGAAGATAATGTTTAAACAAATTTATTTCATTCAGTGAAACACCTGGGTAAGCTTATTTAATATAGTCTTTGCATTTTATTATCTCCACGGAGAGGCGCTTGCTGTATTTCAAAATATGATTATTTTCTTTCCTATTAATTATTTTGAGATCTTCAAAGAAAACATGGAGAGGAATTTAAAAAATAAAATAAGGGCTTTTAATTAACCTGAGCTGCCAGAGGTTATCTTTTTGGAATAGAGAAGCTGGGATATGGGACTGAAAATAAATAGTAATTCAAAAATTGGACTCTCTACATAAATAATAAAGAATAGTATTTAAAACCTGAAGAGAATTCAGTATGAATGAATTGTTTCTAGGTATTAATATCAGAGAGGCACTCTTATACCTTAAACTGGCTTCTGAAGAAAAGACAAAAATAGAAAAAGAATGTTTCTGTGAAGAATTCAACATAGTCAAAATTATTGGCAGGAGTCAAGGAAGTGTCAAATTATGATATATCCAGGGAACATTACAGCTCAGGGTGAGTGCCTCAGTTCTCTCCTATTGCTCTTGCAGGGATGGCATAAAGAAAGCTATTCCTTTTGGGAAGAATTTCTTCCTCAGTATATTTCTGGCAAGCAATATCATCATGAGTGCTCTCACTGCACAATCCAATTACCCTCATGCTTGTAGAAGGGGAATATTGTATAAGAAAATAGAACTTGTTCTTCCAGCCACAACTGGAACTCCAATATGAACAGGGCATGGATGTTTCTATTCTGGATGGCAATTTATTCATGAGCAATTAGATAATTGCTTTTTTTGCAGTATCAGTGTTACATGAAAGGATATTTGTAACATGGGTTAGCATAGGATGAATGTAATTGCATATATGTGTTATTGAAAAGTTGCTTTCGCTGTCTAGGCACAAGCAAGAGGGAAATTGTGCCCATTTTAGGCAATTATTTAGAATCATCATGGTTGGAAAAGACCTCTAAGATCAAGCCCAGCTGTCAACCCAGCACAGCTAAACCATGTTGCAAAATGCCATGTCTACATATTTCTTGAGCACCTCCAGGGATGGTGACTCCACTACTTCCCAGGGCAGCCTGTTCCAATGCCTAACCACTCTTGCAGGGAAGAAATTGTTCCTAATATCCAACCTGAACTTCTCCTGGAGCAACTTGAGGCCATTTCCTCTTGTCCCATCAACAGTCACCGGGGAGAAGAAATCAACTCCCACCTCGCTACAACCTCCTTTCAGGTAACTGTAGAGAGTCAGAAGGTCTCCCCTCAGCCTCCTCTTCTCCAGACTAGACAACTTCAGTTCCCTCAGCTCTCTCCCCATAACATTTATGCCCTAGCATTTAGTACTGCACTTCTAGGCTTCTCTTATTTAATCACTTAGCATCTTTCTTTACTCCTTGAAAGGCCAAAGATTACATTACATGAGCCTCAGCCTTTGCAAGAAGCCAGGCAGCACTTCATGCTCTCACTAACAGATTTGCCTTGTGTTCTGCTCCTTCTAGCACAGGTATGTTCCATGTTCCATAGGTTTGAAAAGGGATCAAAGCTAGTTTTCCAACACAAGTACTTTTGCCTTTTATTCTATCAGGAAATTACACAATTTTTAAGTCAATGCAGTTACCAGATCATACTACTACGTCATCTAGACAACAAATTAAGTTGTTTTATGCCACTTGCAAAACTAATTCAAAGTCAATTTTCACTGTTGAAGACAGAATTGTTTTTTTGTCATTTTTAAAAAGGCTTGAGGTTTATTTCTCTTCTCTTCACTGCTCCTCAGAACACTTGTGCTCTGCATTCCTTGACTTACCTACAGCTCAGCCCTGATAAATCACTACCTGGTGGCTAGTTCTCTGTCCATAGCAGGCTCAGGGCCGGGCTGCAGCTTGCAGACCCCCCTGCACCCCCGCATCCCAGGCCCGGTTTATTTCAGCTCATGGCCCTGCTCGCGCACGGGTGACCCGCTGGCTGTCACCGATACCCGGGTGGGACGGGAAGTGACCGGAGCTGCACTGGGGTCGAGGAGGAGGAGTGGAAAAGAACAGACTGGGGAAAGGCGAGGGGGGCGTGAAGGAGTGGGGAGGAGGGTGGGGAGGGGGTGAAAGGGGAGTGAGCGTAGAGGAGGTGGCGGCGGCGAGCAGAGCGGGACAGCGGTGAGCTGCCCAAGCCAGCGGCGAGCTGCCCAAGCCAGCGGCTCCCAGCGGGACGAGGCGCCCAGGGCATGGCGCGGCGGGAGGATGGCGGCGGGAGGGTGCCCCGCCTGCTGCTTCTGTGGTTGGCACTGTGGGGGCTGTGGCGCGGCAGCAGCGCCGCTGCAGCTCTGCCCGCCCGCGGGGCGCTTCTGCCCTTCGGCGCGGGCCCGCCGGGAGCCTGCAGCCCGCGGTGCCAGCACGGCGGGCTCTGCCTCGTCAACGGCACCTGCCTCTGCTCCAAGGGCTACGAGGGCGAGCTCTGCCAGCACGGTAACCGCCCGGCCTCGCTCCGCGGGAGGGTGCCGGTGGGTGGGAAGGGGTGGTGGGCTGCGGTGGGGACCTTCGGCAGGGCGATGCGGGGAGGGCGAGAGTTTGCTCTGAGCCTCGCGTCCCCGCGGGGAAAGGTTGTGTCAGCACTAGTGTGGCTATCGGGCAGGTGATTGGCACTGGTGAGGCTGCACCTCGAGTGTTGTGGTCAGTTTTGGACCCTTTGCTACAAGAAGGACATTGAGCTGTTGGAGCTTGTGGCTAAAGGGCAGCGAAGTTGATGAGAAGTCTAAAGCAAAATGAAGAGCAGCTGAGGGAATTGGGGTTGTTTAGCCTGGAGAAAAGGAGGCTCAGGGTGGATCTTCTTGCTCTCTACAACTACCTGAAAGGAGTTGGTAGCAAGGTGGGGGTCAGTTGCTTCTCTCAGGTAACAAGTTATATAGGACAAGAGGAAATGGCTTCACATTGTGCCAGGAGAGGTTCAGATTACATATTAGAAAGAATTTTTCTTCACCAGGAGGGTTATCGGGCATTGGAACAAGCTGCCCAGGGAGGTGGTGGAATCACCATCCCTGGAAGTGTTCAAAAAACATGTAGATGTGGTGCTTGGGGCCATGGTTTAGTGATGAGCATGGTAGCGTTGCCTGGATGGTTGGACTCAATGATCTCAGAGGTCTTTTCCAACCACAATGATTCTGTGGTTCTGTGAGGACCTCCTCAATGGTGGCATTCCCTTGGGAGGCATCTCAGCCTGAACTGGGCACAAGTAAGTACCTGTGCTAGCTCTCTGAGCTGTCAGCCTTCCTGCAAGTTCTCTCTCCAGGAAGGTCTGAAGAGTTAGTGTTTGCATCTCCTGTGGGAGACTGGTGGTTAGATTCTGGGAAGGACAATAAATAAAGTGTGGTGGCAGAAGAGGGGTAATGACACTCAGTTTCTGGTGAGGTGAGGCAATGATAGCACACTGATAGAGTACAGCCAAGAAGCAGCTCATTTATGGAGACAGTCATGTAGGTAAGTAGGCTCAGCCATCAGAAAAGGAGATATTGTCAGTAGATAGCATTTTACCACATGAACATCCATTTACTGGGTAGGCTTCTGCACTGACATCCCTTTATCATTTTCACTGTGCATGTTTAAATCTTGGCTGAACATGGAATGATGCTTTTAGAGGTCTGACTGCCTCAATGATGTTAAATTCGTATTTCAAGGTGAGAAATAGTACCAACAGAAAGATCAAAAAAGTGTGTGGAAAGTAGATTATTTTCTGGATCTCTTGTTAATTTGGAATATGTTGTGCTTGTGAAAATACTGGAATTTACATCCTAGATGTTACCTCGCCCACAGAATCATTTGTACATCCCATTTCCATGATAGGAGGCATAAAGCTAGGATGAACTGAAGTCTGTTCTTTTTGATTTTCAAATGGAGACAAAGTATTTCTGAAAACATGACCCAATATACAGAAGTAAATACTGGAGAGAAGAGTTTTATTTTAAACCCTATTTAATACAGCATGCCTAATTTCTAATTCCTTTCTTCAAAAGTTTAACTGCAAAGCATTGTGGCTATTAATTGCTAAAAATCACTCAATATCAGGAGTTCTTTTGCTTCACATATTATCCTGTGTGAAGAGGAGACATAATTTGTACAATATTTGTTCCTAGTTCTCCCTTCATTTAAAAGATGGTGTGTTTTTTTTAAACTCTGAAATGGGATGCTTAAAATTTCATTGAGCACACTCTAATCATTCATGGGGCATTGTTTTATTTAGAAGCTAAAGCTAGCAGGTGGTGACAAATGATGTATAGCTAATGCACTGCATAGTGGGGATGAATAACTATGTTGTGTGCACTGTTCCAAACAACTATTGGATCCTAGATATTTTAGTGTTTATGGAAGATGTGAAAGATTCCTGGAGATGCAGATCAGGTTTTGAACCAGAGATGTGAACTGTCTGGAATTGTTAAGGGAACCACTGAGTGCTTGAGCCAATAAGATCATCCATGTAGAAAAAAAAAAACTGGATAAATGAAGCTTCATCCCTTGTTCTGTCAAGAAAAAGGAACTGAAAGTGATATGAAACAACAAAGAAATAGAGTTTTTCTTAAATTGAGAGCTCTTATATGGTATTTCCAATGAACTGAGAGCACTTAGGCAGAGCTGAGTGCTGAATGGTTCTTTCATACATGTCTGTGTCCTTTATTTGCATGCAAATACTCATTCTGGAAATACTAATGTGAAAAATCCTCTATTCTTCCCTTGGGTTGCTTGGGAGTGCTATGAATATAGGAGGGCAAAATCAACTTGGTGTTCCTCAGTGCTTTTCAGTATTTTTGCCTCTGTTTCAGACTCCTCACCTATCCAAAGGATAAAGCAAGGTGCTCTAGAGAACTCAGCTCACACCTGCAGTTCATTCAGATGAGACTCTCTGAAACACATGGGTTTCTCAAATCTATGTGTGGATAAACAAATGTTTGCTCAGGCACCAGGGCTGATTCATGAATGAGTTATGAGTAGCAAGGGAGGTCTAGGTGATAGGTATTTTATTTTCAATCTGGATTTACCCAGAGTTTTGCAAAATGTTTGTGCCTTATCCAACCTGTTCATGCTGTCAGCTGGACAAAAGTTGTGATGATCATAGATGCTTTTCTCCCAACAGGTCATGACAGTTATGACAAAACCAACATTTATCTCAGATGATTTCTAAACAAACTCTGTACATGTCAGAAAGGTCTCAGAGAGACCAACTGAGGCAGAAAAAGAGGGTGGAGGAGAAAGTGCTGACTGACTTCTGGAGACATTTTAGAGAAGAGATGGGGGAAATGAGCATGTAGATTTCCTGGAGAGGTATGTAGGAATCCAGTAAAGAATAAAGTCTGATATTTCATCTCAGGACTCAGAAGATGCCCCTGAAGTTGCATCATGTTTTAATTAAACCATTTCTTCTTATCACTTTTCTCACCTGTTATTTGTTGACTTCAATTATCAAAAGCTTCTTTGGCAGGCCATCTGTGTGCCTTTATTCCTTTTTCTTTCATCTGCCTGTTCTGCTTAGGGTCCAAAAACTTCCTGAGTTTTGAGTGTTAAGGAATGCTTTTGTGCAGGAAAACTATATTTCACCTGATCAACAGTGTAGGATGAGAATGAAATGTGGAGACCAACTAAGTACTCAAGAGACTACTAAAACAATGCAAATTTCTTATGCACTTAAGTAGTAATTTTAGTAAGTTTCACCAATATTTATCCAAACTTTGTTTGTTGTCTGTCTTACAGCAACATGTTATCCAAAATGCAAAAATGGTGGGGAGTGCCTCAGACCTGGAAAATGCAGATGTCCACCTGGCTATGGGGGTAGATACTGTCATAAAGGTGAGTAAGACCCAAAACAAGTGATAGCTTGGAAAGGCAAGGAGTTTGAATGCAGACAAAATTAATTTGGGAATTCTCAAGTCCAAGCTCTAATATACTTTGAAATAATGACCTTAATTCCTTAGACCTCTGACTTTACAATCAAAACCACATGGCCTAGAGGATCTGCATGCTTGCAGGAGTATAGGATGGAGTATATGTACTGAAATGTGTTGGAGAATCTGAGACAATTTTGTCCCTTGGGAAATATCCTGTTTATATATTATGTAAATATTATGCTTAGCTCTATACCAGAATGTTTCTAGATAATTCAATGAGATAATTTGTATAGATAAATATTTCTGCATTAGGTGGTTGAAACTTTCCTGTAGTATCTGCAAGATGATAATATTGAGGGCAAATGGGAGGTGACAGGGATGAGGAGCAGCAAAGACCTAGCTTTATGATTTTGTGAAGCCTGTTGAATATATGTATGGATTGGCTAAAGAAATAGAAGAAAACATTGTTATGAACTGATTGGTCTACTGTTGATAACTTGAGTTCTGGGTTAACAGAGGAGACAAACTTGAACTAGTGTGAGGGGAATGTGATACTTTAGGCAAGATACCTCCAGAGACTGAAGGAAAAGAAAGCCCTGATTTCATTTCAGAAGAAAAGGCTCAACCTGGCACTTAAAAAATGCTAGAAAAATTCTATTTGAAGAGATGCTGCTAAGTTAATTGGGCAGTTGTCACTGGGTTGAGACTTAATAAGTGTGTCTTACTGTATTCACAGCAGCTAGCAACACCTCATAGGATTCTCTGTGCTTTATGTTTATTATGTGAGCATTTTCTTTATTTCCTTCAAATGTGAAGTGGCTAAAAGAGCTTACTTGGAGTATAACCTAATGGGTACTTAAGGAAGGTCTTTGAAGAGGCCAAAGTTAGCTCTTCTGCTATGCAATATCTCAAAGATGATGCACAGCACAGTTGAGATCAATCACATGTCTGGCAAAAGTAACACTTTGTTAATGAGACCTTCAGGGCTTTAACATGTGGAATGATTCTGGAATGTGGAGGCTGACTCTGATAGCTGACCTTTAGGAAGGCACCACTCCACTAGAGTCAGAGTAATATCCCCTTCTCTTCTTCCTCTTGTTATGTGCAGGTCCTGTCAGGTAAAGAAATGTGTGAATTCTTCACCACATGTTACTGGCTTACCAGCTGTGCGTTGGCAAGCTTGATAAGAATGTGCATGTTAGTAGTTACTGTGGTGTAGCTGATGAACAGTTGGTTCACAGTTGGGGAGGAGAGGAGCTGTGCCATAGCAATGATCATGTTTGTTTGTTGGTACTCTCAGGCTAAATGCTCAACAAGCTTTAAAGCACATGCTTAATTTTAACTGCCTTTTGAGCTGGCATTTGCAGATGTGGTTCTGTCATCCTCACTCCCTCCTTAGAAAACTGTGCCTTGCTCTGAATAGTTGGAATTTGACTCTTTGGAGCTGTGATAAAGCAAGTAGTTGATGGTAGAGCAGCTGTTTCAAGATAATTGTTTGAAATCCTGTGCTGCTTCTGAAATGCTCTGCATGTGCTGTTCTTCCACAGTAAGCTGTGAAGGAGGCTGTCAAAATGGTGGGGAATGCATCTCTGTCAATGGAGTTGTGAAGTGCCTTTGTGCTTCTGGCTGGACAGGATCAAGATGCCAAGAAGGTGAGTATCTACATTCATAGAAATATTTGTATTGATTAAAAATATAACTGTAGTAACCAAAACATTGTAAAATTACTAAAAGGCTAATAACTATGGAAATGTCATTGCATTACTACAGAAATAAAGGACCTACATTATTGGCACATGCTCAGATGCAAAATAATTCAAAATTATTGTATCGCAGTGTACATTTTTTAACATTTAAACCAAAATTCTTAACACAGTACTAAATAATTTTATTTTCCATTTCCATGGGCCTGCAAATGCCTTTAGAGTTATACCAGTTGAATATCTGGCCTAGAAGAAAATGTGGTTTGCCATTTTGATTTGTATCATCCTGAATCTTTCATTTTGTCAAGATTCTTTTTCATCAGTTTTGTAGATCCTGCCGACTGACTTACCCATTCTTTTCTTCTAGCAATTTGTCCTCAAGGTTGTCGAAATAATGGAGCTTGTGTGGCTCCTGGGATTTGTAGCTGTCCAGCTGGATGGGTGGGTGGAGCATGTCACTTAGGTAAATGACTTCTGACATTTTCTGTTTATCCTTTTCTCTGCTTCTCTGATTTACCAATATAGTGTTCAAATCTTCAGGGCCTAAGAGAGAGCTGCTAGGGAAGTATCTTAGAATAGTAAATGAGAGCTGCTTCTGCTTACTGGGGATCTTACAAGGAGTGGATGTCTTTTCAATTTGGTCAGAAAGAACTTTTCCACTTCAAGTAAATTCAGATTCAGATTTTGGCTGTCATCAAATTCATTTCTTGGTATGTCTTGCCAGTATTTCAGCAACGTTTTCTATAAACCAAAACCCCAGTATAAAGAACTGAAAATGGCCATTAAAGAAAAATATTACTACTAATGTGGATTAGAAGCTTCAGTAAATTTTATGGACGTGGACAATTGAAACTTGCTTCTCACTTTGAGGATAAGTTGTCAGAATCAACTCCAGGTGCTCTTAAAAAGAGCAAGAGGAAGCCAGAGGAAGCCTGGCTGTAATCAGGGTTAATACTGAATGGCATTCTTGCTCAACAACCACTTGCATTTTCCCAAATTTTGATTCAGAAAAGAAGGTGATGATCATAAAAGCTTTAATCTACCCTTCCCTGGCAGGGCCTTGTATGCTTATAACAGCACTGCCCTGATGCTAAAGGAATTATCCTGAGACTGTATAAAGGAAAGTTTTTGTGTTTGCTCTCTGAGAGAAGGCTCATTTAAACACTGCTTTTAAACTGGATAGCATGGGTGGAGAGGTCTTGGGATTATGTCTTCTGCATTTGAAATTATTGTGTGGCTGTGAGAATTCAAATCAGCTAGTGTTGTTCTTCTGCAAGACATATAGTCAAGCAAACATGAACAAATAATAGTTCCACATGCCCATTTGACCATCAAAATGCTTATCCTTTGTGTTCATCAGTGCACTGAGATAGAGAGGGATACTAAAAGGTAAGTATGGGAGATACAGAGAACTTAGAGAATGCTTAGCTCTGTTCCCTGCACCAGCAATAATGGTAGAAGTGTTCAGATCTTAATGTCAAAACAATCACTCTTCCCAAACTGACTAGATCTGCATCCCGTTTGACTTCTTTTGGTGCAGATGTTCATAAGGAAGTTACAGTTCAGTTAACTGAACTGGGGTGTAGCTAGGGGTCAACTAAAGCTGTGCCTGTTCACTCCTCCTCTGTCCTTGTGGGGAACAGAAGGGCAGTGTGTGAGCAGTAGCTAGTGTGTGGCAACTGTTTCCTCATGGATGTGGATCTAAGAACCAGCTTGAGTAAGTTTCAGCAGGAATTTTTATTGTTGCCTCACTTTCATGGAGGCATCCATCTCAAAAATAGCCTGAGAACAACAGAAATGATAGTATTTTAAAAAGGGAATGGAGCATGGATAAGACTAGACATAGTGTGGCTGTGTTCCATTGAAGGCCACCATGCCATAAATTGAGAGGCATTGCTTTTCAGTTCTGCCATTATGCTTTTATTTATACTGTCCCAGTGCTGTCACCAGGGAACAATTCTGCTAGCACCGTGAGGCAAAGAAAAGCAATGACTGTGTGTTGTGCTGAAGCCATCCTGTGTGTGTGGTGTTTCATTGCAGCTGTGTGTAAACTGCCTTGTCAACATGGAGGAAAATGCATAGCTCCAAATGTCTGCAGGTGTCGACTGCCATACTCTGGTCTGCAGTGTACAAAGAAGAGGAAGGAATGAAGCCACTTCAGCAAAGCTAAGCTGCACATTCACTGTGTAACTCTTCATACAGGGCTGAAGCCTGCAGCAGTGGGGAACCTTAAAGCAAATGTGGTAACTCATTGATTTTGGATAGCTTTTTGTCTTCAGTGTATTAAGTAAATGCTTTTCTGTATGAAAGAAAAGTATTGCTGCTTGTAACAAAGCTGTTCTAAGTATCCACGTGTGTGTAGTTAGTGTATGGCACACATTTTCTTTTGTTCTCCTTTTTATTTTGTAAGCAGGAGTATTAGGTCTTGGTTGATATGGCTGACCCTGAAATAAAATTTACTCTTCAAATAAAGTACTTCAGAATAGAGCTAGGCTCTTCTTTTTGATTTTTTTCTAGAGTTACTGTGTTATAGTAATGTTGTGGTTTTTAAAAAGCACACGAAACAGAACATCCTTAATTCAGGTATCAGAAGTGAATGTTAGTTCAAGTATAATTTACCTTCAATAAGATCACAAAGTTGCAAGAGGAAATTTGCAGAGCTTGCATCCTTCTGGAACATCAGCAAACTGCAAAGCAGCTGATGAAAATACTGCTTATCCCTTTATGTATGCTTCCTGCCCCACCCCTAATCAGATTTGGATCTTGATCAGTTAAGCAGTTTTAAAAAAAAAACCCCAAAACACAGTTCAGACAGTCCTACTGTTACTTTCTAAAAGCTTAATCCATACTGATACTCTAAAAAGAGTCCTTATCTTGACTACTTCTACAATCCTATTATCTGATCATCTCTCAACTTCCAATTATTTCTTTTCCTTATCCCAGTAAGATAGGGAAATGTGTTTATCTCCCTTCTGGACATGTAGACATTGATGATTCATTTCTTCCTATTCAGATTGTGTTGTTACAGGAGCAATAAAATGGGAGGCTACAGACTGGCAAGGAGGAGAAGTCATGTCTGTCACCAATCACCTGTGTGGAGGATGCTGAGGCTTGGTTCTTGTCATGTTCCAGTTTGGCCTCAATTAGGTTTTGCAGCATTTTGAACAGGCTGCAGATTGCACTGAGACTCCTGTGGTCCTTGTTCCATGTTTCATTCCTGCTGTTTCTTGAAGGCTACATTTGAGGATGCTTTTGCCAAAACATGCAAGTGGGATGAGTCAGCTTTCTGAATGATGCCCAAAACATTTTTTTTTTTGGAGAGAGAGAGAGATTAATTTTTGTTACCTTCTAGGTGAAACTGGATTTTTTATGGGAGAATTACTTTAAGCCATTGGCCTATGCATTATTTTCATCCATTTGATAGAATAACATTCTGTCTGTGTCTAAGCTCCCTTACCAGAGCATCTAGCTTTCACAGGCAGAGCTACTTAGGTGGACATGTTTTTCCAGGGATTACAAGCCACTTGTGCTGCTTTTGCTGGGATACACTGGATATTTCAGACAGGCTGGTGAACCATGGTCTTCATGCATGGGACAAGATGATTTAATCAACAGTTCTGGAGTAGGCTTTATGATGATGAAATGCTGTGTCTGTGTCACACTTCACTACAATAATCATGCCATAATTTAGAAATGCAGGAGTTCAGTTGAATACCTTTGAGGACATCCTGGTTGCAGGGAAGTGAATGGAAAAAGATTAATTGCCTCAGAGCCAAGATTTCAGAGTAAATGAGCAGAAGTATGTAAATGCAAAGAGGCATAATATCTCAGTATTGTTCCTGAAAAGACTGATTTCTCCTAATAAAGCCAAAAGTGACAATAATGGTGATTAGAAGCCAAAAGAGATATTAGCATCTTTAGGAGCATGAGACCAGGAGCAGTCAGTGAGAGAGACCTGTAATTGGTGTTTCTGAGCAGACCATATGAATGCTAATTCAAGCAGTTCACTGTTCAGAACTGACAGAAAGAAACAGTAATTTGATGACACACAGAATGTGACAGCCTAGTTTGGAACTACTGCTTGAATTTAGCACCATCTACTGGCTACCAGGTTTTTCATTAAGTGTTTTGGGGGGTTTTGTTCTTAAGAAATGTCATTTAAACCTTTGCAGTATTGTAAGCGAGGTAAAAAGTGAATTTTCTAGTAGTTACTTTAAAGAAGAACAGTCTTAGAATGTAGTATTAACGACAGTATGTCCCCAAATTGTTTGTTCCACAGCTGTCACTATTGCTTTTCTTTTGTTTCTTTTCCATTCACTGAAGGACTGAGCATACTAGCTACAGCTTGTCATTTTTGGACCTAGATGTGTCTTCCTGTGCAAAGTTAGTTTCAGAACAGGTTAGCTTCCTTATTTATTACAGCTAATTGTAACATGCAGATGCTCTGATTTCACTAAAATACCTTGGAAAAATGGTAGGGATAGTGTGCTGGTTGTGCTTTTTATATTTATCTCTTTTAGAAGGTGTGTGGAAAGATGAGACCTGTTTCTTCTTTTTCATTTACTGATATGAACATATTACCACTTATATTTTCTTTTCTACTGTAAGTGGTTGTAGCAAGAATATGGTTTATCTGTAAAATATCCTTTGTTGGTTAAAATGAGCTGTGAGTGGAAGTTGAGTAAAATGACCTGAGGTTGCAAGACAAACAGCATAAAGATCTTTAGTCATTAATAACTTTCTACACTCTACATTTGGGGTTTGTATATGTGCCCAGGTGTAATGTTGTACTGAGAATTTAAATCTTGGATTTTCCCATTTGGGCAAGTACTGAAGTGGATATAGCCAAATTAGCTCAAGCTTTTATACTGACTTACTTTAGAGTGTGTGCTGATTCTTCTTCACAGGTTTGCTCTTGGTAGCTGGAAACGTTAACTCACTTTCTGTTCTCAGCTATTTGAAGAGAATTAACTTGTGTAAGAAGAAAGAGCCTTTCATATAGAGCCCACTTTTTTGGTGTGGGTTGTTTTTTTTCCCTTTAAAAATCACAGCCAGCATGGGTACAAATATAGGAAACTGAGTCCTTGCTAAGATCTTTGGTGTCTTCTGTGACACAAGCTTCAGAAAACATCAATTATACTGCAATTTAAAGATCTATTCAAGATCATGAGCAAAAGTCAATCTGCACATGAGAGACTTTCTGCTGGCCTGCAGAGCAGCTTTACTGCAACCAGGTAAAATAAAAGGATTAGATACATAGGTACCTCTCAGCACTGTTCAGTATTTAAAAGAATCACAGAATGGAAAGACCTCTGGAGATCACATAGTCCAAACTCCTTGCTAAAGCAGGTTCACCTACAACAGGTTGCAAGAAAATTTCATGAAGATACCTGTATTCTGCCTAATGTGCTAAGAATCATTGTAATGTCTTCAGTTTGGCACAAGTTGCCCTTGTACCCAATCCCCAACCTCTCGGGCCTAATTTTGGATTGAATTATGCAATCTTAGAACAAGTTTGTTAACCTATGCACACAAGCCTTCTCTATGGTTCTGCCTCTTGTTAAACTGAGCAGTTCTACTGCTTTATTGCAGTGTGCTTTCTAACTACAATGAATTCTGCTTCATGTGTATGATAGACAAGCTGGTAACAAAATAGTTTCAACTAATCCCCCTAATTACTGGGCAGTTTGGAAGTAGCTGCCTGTCTTTATGCATGTAGTAGTGCTTCTGCATCAGGTGCTTGCTGGAAACTAGCAGAGCTTAGCACTGAGTAATTTTAGCTACTGCAGCAAAACTCTGAATGTGCTTTTGTTCACACAGCTTGCGTTTGGAAAATGTGAAAGAAATCATTTCTGCCTGTAAAACCACTGAAAATAAATGGGAAATGCTGAAAGTTATGATTAAAAATCCCCTTTATTCAGCCTGAAACCCTAGAAAGGCACATATATATTGATTCAGTTTTGTGAATGGAGGATTGCACAAACTCGTTAGCCAAAGCACTATTAACAGTGTCCCTGGCAGCTGTTATCTCTCTCTTTAGCACAACAACTCTCTGACACAGGGAGTACAATATAAGATTACATGATATTGGTGGGTTTGCATTTAAAAACATTTTCAGAACCTTGTGTATTCAAAGCATTATCCTGAGGCATCAGTTCCAACAGCTAGTAGGTTTTAAAGAACAGAATACTTCCCACAAGATTAGGCTATCAGCCACTTGGATGCCTGACTGAAGGAAACTATGGAAACACCAAAAACTTAAAATGCAAGGGGGAAATTGAAAATATTTTTGAAATACACCAGTCAGACACTTGGAAATCCATCAGGTGTCATTCTGGAATGATGCTGAGCTCAAAATGCCAGCTTACTTTGCACAATGACTTCAGAGGACTATCAAAAGGTGAGGAGGAATCTAGGCACAGAGCTGCTAACAGCTATGATTTAGCAAGCAGCATCCCACAGTGGCAGTAAATGGCAAAATGAGCTCTATTTTCTTCCCATTCAGAATTAGTGTATGTAAATTGAGTATTGCTCAGGAGAACAGGAATTCATGACATGTATTTTTGGTTTAAAAAAACCAAACCCAAACAGTAAACTTCAATGGTTAAGCTCAGGGGATGTTTGTGTTTTTAACAAGAGTGCGTTGTGGCAAGAATTTTAAATGTCTTTCAAAGCTCTAGGGGAAGAAGATGAGCATAAAACTTCCTCATATTACTGAGTGCCATCTCAAAACAGGGGCATAAAAGTCTTGCAGACACAGAAATCATTCAGCAGTTTGGGACTTGGTGAGTATAAGGAGAAAAAGTCAGAGGAGTTGATATCTGGCTCCTGGCTAAACAGGCTTGCCATAGACAAACCAGAATTATTCTGCATCTGGTGGACTGTTACAAGACATGCAGCCTTACCTCCACAGTTAGTAGCCAAGCCTTGGTTTAGGTTCCCCTTCCTTCCTCACTGCTAGCTAGTTATAATAACAGTGATACAAATACAAGATTAAAAAAAAAACAGTTCTGATTATTCTGCTTTTTCTTCTGTATGCAACCAAACAATACAAGGTAAACAAGGTTCAAAACCAGAAGGTTCCATTCACAAGTGGAGTGCTGCCTTCTTTCCTAAAGACACTCAGCAGCTATTAGAATCTTGTTCCCACAAAGGAATTCTCACAGTCCAGTTGACTATGTTCAACAAACTGCAGCATGGTGAGTTTGCATCAAATTTGTGAGCCCAGTGAAGAATCAGAGGCTGTGGGGTTTGTGTGTGAGGTAGCAAAAAATTACACAAATATACATATGTTTTGACTACAAAATTGTTGTTTTGAAGCTCACCAAAACTCATGACTGCAATTAGGAGTCTTTTCAAATAATGCTTCTGGATAGTCCTTTCATTTAAATAAACTCTGTAACTGCCTGCAAGCCTCTTGCTCTTTTCAAGTCTCATACATCCATGCAGCATTGCAAGTTAATTGACAGACATCTTTTCTTCAACCATGATGCCTTTGTACCTTGAAGAGAAAAATAAAGAAATAAATGTTTAAAGATACTTTATCATAAAACCAGACTGCATCATTAAAGTTTAAAACAAGGCTCTGCTTTCCTGACATGCAGGAGCACAACATTAAAACAAGTTAAATAAACAAGCTCTCTAAAACAAGTTAAATAAACAAGCTCTCTAAAACAAGTTTAAGAAAATGTGCCATTTTGGTCATTGTATGATCAGCAATGTATTTTCTAGACTAAAAAAAAACATGCTTTGCACCATTTATTTAGGTAAACATTTAAATCAAAATTGGTTTTTTTTCAGGTCATATTTTGGAAACCAAATTGCAAACATTCTAGTCTTGTCTTTATAGTTTCACGTTTTCATGTGTATGAGCATTTATTAATTGTTTTACTTTCTCAAACATAGTTGACCCAGTTCTAGCAAGTTATCTGCTATCTGACCACAAATGCTATTGGCATTGTATGTGGGACTTGATAAAATAGAAAAAAAGATCTGAACCCCCAGTAGTTTCAACTAAGAGAAACTGAGGACAGATAAAAGTTAAACCATTGCTCTCCTCCCTGTTCTTTACCCTTTTCTCACTAAAAAAGCCTGTACATCTAGCAGTCAGATTATAGATTTTCAATTAAAAGACATAATGTGGCAAAGTACTCAAAAGAAGGGAAAGATGGGAAGGATAGAATATGGTAGTTTGGCAGGACACCAAAGAACTGAATTGTTCTTAAAACACAGTAGAGGTGTGAACAGTGTTATGTAATTAAAGATGACTATAAAGGAACAGAACCAGCATGCAGTGCTAAAATCAACTAGGCTATGTGCCAGCTCCACCACATGACTTCTTCTGGCCCCAAAAGTGTCCAAATATGTTGAAATTTAGCGAGAAACATCAGAGATGATGCAAGAAGAGTTGAATGCTTTCTAATTCAGACATCACAAAGAAGTTGTAAAATAGAATGTTTAATTACTTCAGTGACTGACTGTCAGCAGTCAAGCAAAGGAATAGAGCAGATTATGTGACAAAACAAGAAATGGCCATCATTCACTAAAGTGCAAAAAGCAAAGCTGTTCCCAACATTACACTTGGGGGATAAAGAATGTTTGTATAACACAGGGATGAACTGAATGACATTGTAGTTCGTTGAAGAAGATCAGAGCTTGACTTGCTGCAAACTAAGAGAGAGTCAGCTGTGGGACATTCTTCCCCAAAATGGGGACAGGTGCTGGAAAAGAGAATAGTGGTTGTTGTGGAGAAGACAGTTACCAATTCCTGCTGCAGCCACATAGAGAATGATAAGAGAGAATCAGCTTGATTTGGAACAAACGAACAACACTTTAGGTGTTGATACCAATTCTGTAAGTATTAGAGCCTATAAATTACTGGATTTTTTTTTTCCCTGATTGGAGACTGAAAGGAAGAAATGAGGCAAGTCCTTCTGGTGTATTTCATGCTGTTTCATTGGATGAGAGTGGACTAGATAATGACTCTCAAACTGCTGTATCTGTGATAGTGTCTTGACTCTACACCTACCTGAATCTTCTTGCCACAGAGCACTCCAGTATAACCAGGATGACATGAACATACGTTAGGTAATACACACCTGCCCCGGAACAGACACTTCTGGTTGCACACAGCTAAAACAAGACAGGTACATACGTGGCTTTAGTCACAAAAACAACTTGGTGAAGGAAAAGCAACTGCTATCTCTATATCCTTATTCTGCCTGCTTGTAGTTGCTGAGGACTTGGTAGGTAGTTTTCACATGGGAGCACACCTCAGTGGAAGGAGACTTCAAAGTTATGTGAAGCCAATGGTGCCTATCCCATCCTCCTTAGGCAAAGATGCAGAGTTAATATGGGTACAAATGAAACTGAGAGAGGGACATGAGTAAAGTGGTTTTTAACACATTCTACTATTTTAAGCTATTACAATGGCTTTCAGGACTGTTGCAGCAGTGTACAGTGTTAGAGCAAGACTCTGCATACTGCCACGCTCCCAGACTACTGTCATCTTCTGGAGGGCTTCAGAATGGGATAATGTCTTTATCCTGCCTTTGACACAGATGTGGGTTAAAATACAATCAAGGTACAGGACTTTTAGCAGTAGGTATTGCTGAAGCATTAACTGTGCTGCAGCAGGTGGTTCACAGGGCACATCATTCTTACGTGTTTGACACTGGCTTCCTTCCCACTGCGGAGGACAATGACATGTACTGGGTCCAATGCACTCCCCACCATTCTTACATTCCTGAAGACAGATTGCTGCACAAATAGCATCACAAAGGTTACTCTTACTTATTCTTTACATAAGAGGTTGAGTGCTTCTCATGCATCATCTTTACTGAAAATCTGTCTTAAGTTCAACAGGCTATTAAAGAAAGAGGCAACTAGAAAAAAAGCCCTACAGCTAAACATGCATTGAGATGTTCTGATGTGTCACAGATTGCTACAAAATCCTGAAATACTGATTTAAGTCAGCACCACTAAATAGCTTTGGTTTTTCCAAATTTACCTGTCTGAACCCCACATTTTAGTGAGAGATTTGTCTGGCATGCCACTTAACACACAGTGAATCAACTCATCAACATTTGAGCCAAAGTTATTTTTTACAACCCATTTTTCTTCACATTTTTTGTCCCTGCTTACTCTAACCCACTACTATTTCTCATTGGTTAACTGACTATTTGCTAATCAAATCTCTCTTCCACAGTGTCCAAGAATACCTCACCCCTGTCAATATGGCTAGTATTTTTTCTAGAAAAGTTTATAATAATTACAGAAAGTAATACAGGGAAAATTGTTTTTCCTCCACTCTGAGAGCTCTACCTGTGCCTCAGGTAGGTGCTATGACAGACAAAACCACTTTATCTACCTACTTTATCTACACTACCACTTTATGTTAGATTTCTATCAGCCATTCTCATGCTGTTTTTCATGCAGACTGTGCTTTCATCCATGCTGCCACACTGTGTTTAAGCACCACCAGTATCTTCACTAAGGTACAATGTGACCTGCATCTGTGCTGCCATTATAGTCTCATTCCTGCCTTTCCAAAAGGGCTTGTGCCCACTGTATCTTCTATTGCAGTAATTTCCCACTGTTTCCATAGTTTTCCAATCTTTCACTGCACACAATTTCCTGTTCTATGTGCTTATATGTCCTACAGCACAAACTGAAATTCTTTCACTTCACTGACCCAGCTCTTTGCAGAAATGTGTTTCATATTTAGACAAGAATTAAAAAAGAAGCATTATTATTTCCTAACAAGACATTTTGGTCTCTTGATTTAGCCTAATAACTGCATGGTATTTTGCTGTCAAGTTATAGATGATTACTTTCTCAATGTGTGTATATTCTTGAGTTCTTTGGCTCTAGTTCATATCATCTGTGTGAGCAGACCTGTCATTTAGTCACATATTACTTTTAAAGTATGATTCTGCTGTTAACTAAAAGATACTTACGAGTGCTACATCTTTTTCCTCTCCATCCTGAAGGACAAGAGCAAATGTTTGGCCCCACACACCTGCCTCCATTCAGGCAACTTGGCTCACAGACACCTTAAAATCAAAACCATCTGCTGTTTACTACATGTAACTGATTACAGAATATTTTATTGATTACTTTCAGCTCCTGGTAGGATTTTAACACTGGCTTACTTTTTTCACATCTTCTGCCTGTGTAGCCAGCAGGACAAGCACAGACATTATTTCTCTTGCAGTGACCTCCATTCTTACAGGGCGGGCGGCAGACAGCTAGAAGAGACAAACAGGAGCAAAAGGCTGTGGTTTGCATTTTGTTAAACTTCCAGGAAGCAAGAGTGCAACACTAAAATTCTGAGAGCTTCTACAGACATTCAGCATTGTCAGGCTTGCCTTGTAATAAAGACAATATCAGATAAAAAGGGGTCAAGTTTGGCATCTGTATGTGTGCACAAGTAACTAGACTAACTGGTGGAACACTGCTCAAAAGCTGAGTGGAAGACAAGGCAAATTTTGAGTTCCCCTTCTTAGACCCTCACTGAATCACCCATAACATCTAAAAATAATGTAATGTCTATTTTGCATCACTTCTCAAGTATCTTAGGGGAGGGGGAAAAGTAAAAAAAAAAAAGATTACCATTCTGACACTGGGCACCAAAGAATCCATGTGGGCAGAGGCAAACATCTGGTTTAGTACAGGAACCACCATTGAGACACACAGGGTCACACACTGCTGCAAAAACAGGGTCAGGAAAGGTGGGAAGTGTGACATCCAAATAAAGTCTATAAATTATGTGCTTCTGTTGCAAGGACAGAAATCAAAACAACTGAGATAACTGTAGGCAACACCAATCACTTAAAATCTTTACCCAAAATGTTAGGATCAGTATTAGACTTCGTAGAGGTGCTGCTGGCAGCAGAACTAACATGTAGAGACAAGAGAGAATGCAGAGGCTCTGCAGCAGTGAGCAGTCACCCCTAATTTCAAATTTGAAGCTCTGGGAGGTGCTACAGATGCTCTGCCAGGAAGAGAGAAACTGCAAGAGTGTTACCTGTACTGCAGGTAGGTCCATTCCACCCACGTTTACACTGACAGGTATCTGGAGTGAGGCATTCACCACCATTTTCACAGTGTCTGTTGCAAACCACTACCATCCAAAAAGTTGGGCAAAAACAAAGGAGTAGGGAGGGGAAGAGACAAGGAAGGGAGATAGAGAAAGAGATATGCTAGAAATAATGATTCACTTTTCAGTTCTTTCCCAAATACTAACACTGGAAATATCATACAATTCCACTAGTTGGAGAGGATTAATCCAGTCTCAAAGCCGTAAAAAGCTAGCATCAGACTACAAAGATAAATAAAATATCTTTGCACATAATTTTCCATGGTCTGGTTATATTCATTGATATAAATCTAGAAAATTTCAAATAAATTCTAAAAAATGAGGAAATTCAATACTAAGGGACAGATGGCCCATGTTACAGGATGGATTTGATGGACTCCAACAGAGTTCACTCAAGTGTCCTCCATGCAGAGAGTGACACAAGATTAACAAGCAAAGACATCATCACTGTGGAAACATGAATCACTTCCTCAGGACAACATCTTATTCTCTTTAGTACTGCTTAACAAAAATCACCATTTTTCACTTGGTTTTTGACTCGATTGAAACTAGAACAAGAACAACTGAGGATGAAGAATCCTGGAATTTGAGGAGACAAGAAACAAAGGGCTTTCTCAATTTGGGGTCAATAATGCAGGGACACATTTAGGTGAAGGACATATAAAAAGCATGTCTAAATTTGGACTCTCTGAATGATACAAAAAATTACTAGGATGAAATCTACCCAAAATCTGGAGTTGCCAAATTGCAGCATGTAGAATTTGATATGGAAAAGACAATATAGGTGAGACTAACTAATTCCAATTTTTCAGTTATGATCACAGCAAATTTTCCAGTTTTCATGCCAGGTAAAAAAAAAAACAAATCAAACCAAACCAAACCACAAACCACAGACCCAAACCACAAACCATAGACCCAAACCCATAATGTGGTTCTATGGTTCCACTTTTCCTCCAGTTTTCCCAGTTTTTACAACCCAGCATTCCCTGATACCAACTTCTGAATGTACCCCAGCATCTAACCAATTTAAGATGATAGAAGTCAAAAAGCTGTAAGAACATGTTCAATATCTGTGTTTGTTCTGAAGGCAGTATCACACATGCAACGTGCTCAAAATTTCTACATCATAAATAATAAGCTCTTTGCAATTGTTATAGTATGTTATGTTTTCAGTGTTGCATGCAAATCCTAACTAATGTTCAGAAAGCCCAAGTCTAGGAACCTTCAAAGAGGCACAGGTATTATGTCATTTGCTAGCATTAGATAGAATGCATCAAAAATTTAAACCCTGGTTTTCTTTCTTACTCTTGAGGAACAGAAATGCTCTGTATTCTTCCCTTAGGCTTTTTTGCTTACTTGTATCACATCTTGGTCCCACAAAACCATATGGGCAGGTGCAGAGATTTCTGGCCAAGCATGTGCCTCCATTTTGACAAGGTGGTTTACAACGTGCTGCAGATAGATAGAGAATGATGTTGTTCAAGAAAACACCTCCAAAAAAAAATTACATCCATTGGTTATGCTTAGAAAGATGGAAATGTTAATAACTGACAGTGAGCAAAGAATTGAAAATAAAATCAGGAGGTGTATGCAGTGCATTTTGACATAAGTAACAAGAATAACTTCATTCCAACAGTTTACATAGAGTCCCAACAGGGGTGGTTACCCTGAAGAAACAAACTCTCAGACAATTTCCAGACAGGAAATTGTGTATGTTTAGCTTAGAGGAATCTGCATTCACTGATGAACTCTTCTATTTACTCTGAAAGCTAAATTTAGGAATATTCAATCACAAGCAACATTTACAGTGCATAGGGTATATAGCAACATATTACTCAGAGAGTTCTGTTAAAGTAAAATGAACACACCTTTTTGCTGTCAGAATGCACAGTCATGGAAGTTATTTACAGCATCCTTGGGGTATTTATGGATTCAAAAGTGAAAACTCTTCTATTTACCTTCTTCACAAGTGGAGCCACTGTATCCTGGCAGACATTCACAGACATTGGGCTGAATGCATTTGCCATGGTTCCTGCAATCAGGTTTGCATAGAGCTGTGCAAGAATCAACAGTGAGCTTCAAATCACCAATTTGTGGATATGAGTTACCACAGGCTAAATCCAAATACCTTACTCACCAGCCTGACAGTTATAACCAGCATAACCAGGCTTGCATTTGCAAACATTGGGTGCCACACACTCCATATTTTTGCCACATGTTTGTCTACATCTTGCTGAAAGGCAATGAAGAAAACAAAGAAAGGAATAAGGAAAATGAAAGTGCATTTCAGCACAGCTGTGTCTTGCCTAATTTAATGAACAGTTCACATTGAATCAATTAGGACTGTGCCTGTGAGTGAGGAGCCTGAGAGACAGCAGAAGAATATTTTTAAGTGCATCCATCCACCTAAAAGCCTGCAGGCTATGCCAATATTAATCATGAAAATGAGAAAATTCAATACTCTATGCATTTCACTGATCACACAGTAACAAAGTACTTTCAAGTTAGAAAGATGTCACAAGCTTCTTTTCTGCAAAGCATTTAGTGTAGTTATTTGTAATACCTCTGCAAGTGAAGCCATCTCCATAATAACCATAAGGACAACGACCACACTTGACCTTTCCATCCTGAGCTGGCTCACAAGGTACCCCAGGAAAACAGGGTAAATCAGTACAGGTCACTGGTTTAGGAATCACTGTTTCACTCAATTCTTCAGGAAGCATTTTTGGTGGGACAGTTACTTCAACAAGGACAATAGGTAAAGGATTTGCTTTATGCTTGGCTAATAGGTGCTGAACTCTGTGAGTATTTCCACCTTGGAGTATTTTGCTTGCCAAAGAAATCCCTTTGCTTGTATTTGTTTTGCTGCTAGAAGTCTTTCTGCTGGTCTCAAAATAGTTGTAAGCCTGAGCTTGCGCTCTTGTTTTCTTCTCAGGGGATACAGCTTGGCTTCTTGAAGATGTAGTCATCACAGCAGGTACTGAAGAACTCTCTTCCATGTTAGCAAAGTGACCACTGATGGTGCTGAGAGCATGAGCAACATTTCCAGTAACAGCAGCTTGTACAGAAGCACTTCTCTGAGAATTAAGTGGCTTCCAAGTGGTGATTGTTCTTACTGTGGAGGCTGCTGGAGTGCTGCTACTGACCACTTCTGTAGAAAGCAAGCTCTTGTGGATATCTGTAGAACTGGGACTATAGCTTGAGATGCTTAAAACCTTCTCAGAGGATTGTTGAAAACCTACAGCATGTTAGAAAGAAAGGGGGGGAAGTAGAGGAATTTTAGGAATTTCTTTTTTCTTTCTGAGTTTTCACCTGAACAGAAAAATGTAGAACCCCCTCATTCTGTGTTTCAGTCTCTGCATGTGCTACATCAGAAGAGTAGTAGAACCTAACTCCTAAGTGACAGAATTGGAGAAGATCAAAGTGTTCTGGCTACATCCTTTCCCATCCTCACCATGGCCTTTTCTTGGCTGGCAGAATGCATATGGGCTTTTATCACTGTGTGGCAGAGGAGGAATAAAACTGGAGGAGATTATCCAGCCTAACTTAAGCTCTGTCTCTNCTCCCTGAAATAACAGCTCAGCCTTGGCCATATTGCTCCCCTGAACTGCTCTCCTCTGGCCTCCACTCAGGAGCTCTGCACACACACTAGTTTGAATGCAGCGGATGTCTTTGAGCAGGCACGCAGGATCACTCTTGAGGAGCAAAGACAGCGTAGAAAGAATCGTGTCTTGCAGGTTCTACCTCCTGAGGAGTCCTTGTGCTGTGCCTTTTGCAACCGTTCTTGTCTGTCCCAAATTGGCCTTTGCAGCCAGCAGCGCTTGGAAAAAGCTCTTGGGAAGAGCGTGGATGGAGCCCTCCCCGGAGCTGTGTTTGTGAAGCCTAGCCATGTTTATCCAGAATGGTACCAGCAAATGGTCTAGAAAAGGTTAAACTTTACTGAACCTTATTACAGAATACTGACTCCCACTGCTGGAAAGCAAACCATTTTGCAGCTAACAAAGAATTATCCAGCACTGGCAGTGAAGTGAAAAAGATTTCCTTTTCCTCCACAAACAAGGCAGAGATAAAGGAAAGAGGCACACTGCAGATAAAGCCCCAGCAGGCACAGAGCTGGAAATGCCAGCAGCAGGAGTTAGGGAGTTTTGGAATTAAGACACTCACTTGCCATATCCTTCACCTTTCCTTTGAGTTAAAGTATGAAAATAGCATTCAACATAATGCCATAAACTTTTGGTTGTCTGATATAACAGCTGTGCCTATTCCCATGTTGGCTGTTCTATGTCAGTGGCAACAGTAAGAATGTCATACATCATACTGTCACTAAAATGACTTGACTGACCTAAGGGATTTGTGGATATTGACATTTCAGGCTCATTTTTCAGTTCAGAATACAACTCCAATAATTAATTACATTGAGTCAAACTGAAAAAATAAATAGAATAAAACTAACTAGAACCTTTATTTGCTAGCTATATTCTTATCAATATGTGAATCAGAAATTCCATTTTCTTCAGGAAAAAAAAAATCACCTTTATTCCCTTCAGTTTCTCCTGTGGAATCCTCTCTTTCAACATTAGTGTCTTCAAAGCTTTCTAAAAACAAAAGATGTGAAGGCACATTAGTAGTCACTTTTGCTGCAACTGCAATTACAGAGTTAAAGATTTCGTATCTATAATTAACTCAAAATTCAGAAAGCAGAGTTTTCAATAGAGTATTTTAAAAACAAAGTTATTCATTAATTGCATTGCAAATCAATATTTGGGCATCTTATTTGGCAAGTGCCTTGATTTGGGTAAATAACTCTTTGTTGAGCAATATAATAGAAAAATATTTTGTCAATAACTGCTCATATTATGAAAATAATGCAGAAAAAATACATTTCATTGTATTCTACTCTGATATAAAAGAACTGGGGTATTTTGTATCTATTTTTTCTAGTCATCTGAAAAAGTGTTTTACAGCTATGTGACTCAATGCAGGCTGATGTTGTCATCAACTGAGATGCAGTCCCAGCCATTCTCACTCAGAGACACAGGAAAAAAGTTCTAAGTTACTGTTAGAAGCGTGAAGCACAAGCAAAGATATTTTATCTAAAGGACAATAAGATAATAGCATTCTTCAGAAAAATGAATAATTTTACCATAACATGACTTCCCATCTCCTTGCAGATTATTAGGGCATGGACCACAATAATAGGAACCAAAAGTATTGAAGCAAAATACTCCAGGGAAGCAAGGACTGGATGCACATTCATCTATATCCTCTTGACAATTGCTACCTGCATTGAAATAGAGATTATGTTAAATATTGTGTCACTGGACTTTGACAGTGTGTGTATAAAACCTAAAAGTAGAATATATGCAGGTGCTGGAATACAAAAAAGCATCTATCAAGTGCCACAAAGCATTTCAGTACATCTAATAAGTTCAGCTGACTAGGTTTGTTATTCATATTTTCCCATCTTCTATCAAGCATGTTGTTTATTGCAGAACATGGAGAAAATTAGCTGTGGGGACTACATGGCTATCTGCAGGCATAGGAGGAATCACATTGTAATCAAATTTATCACTCCTATGGTTCACCAGGTTGCTGAGTTTACCTCTGTAGAGGAAAACAATGGAAATTTGCTCTCATAATCTAAATAACCATTGCATTCATGCAAGAAAAATCTTGAAGTATATCATATATCTTTATCATAAGATCATTCCATTTCTTCATACTCTAACAGTAAACTATTTACAGTCAAAAAATAAATGGCAGACAAAATTAATAACTACTCTTTATCACTAAAGGTGATAAATGTGTATAAAGAACATAGCAATTTACCTTGAAGTTCAGGTGGACACTCACAGTAATAGCTGTTTATTCCATCCACACATCTGCCAAGACCACACTGGTTAAGTTTACAGTCATCAGTATTCACTTGACAGAGATCACCTTCAAATCCAGCCACACACACACAAAGATATCTTCCACTTCCAGGTGGGAAATTAATGTTTGTCACACATGAGCCATTATTTAGGCAATCACATGATTTTACACTGACCTACAAAACATGCCCAATAAGACAGTTTTCTTTTTTTAATGAACTAGTAATGAGTTTTGTAATTAGATATCTTAAAACATCTTACTAGTAGGTGTCATGTCACTGTAATATTCATTACCTCTATTTCTACCTCAGTCTTTGCATTGCAGTCATCTGTCAAAGAAAATGTTAATTTATGGAGGTTCATTGACACAGCTTTCCACAAAAGGAGACCTGATGGGGAAAGACTGGCACCTTCTGGACCAGAATCCAATGTGAAATGAATAGCAGAGCCCTCTGGATCTGAAGCCAAAAACTGATATACAAAATCTTCTCCATAAAAAGTCTGTAGTTTACCCTGAAAAGTTTCAAGCATTGGAGGCTGGTTGTCTGCAACAAAGGAGATATTTTCCTTTTTTAAGCAAAAGTTGCAATATATTTATAAAAATTAAAAGGAGCTTATCTTTCTAGTAAGGAATTCATAGGTAATTATTTCTCTCAAATGCTAATGTCATTTCAATGGCACAGGAAAAGCATTAGATATTTTCATTATAACTGTAACAACATAACAAAAAAATTACTTCTACTGTTCAAGAGCTTGTAAAGATGCAGTGCATCTATCCATAGAAAAAACTCTGAGTTTATTGCATTTAACCACTCTATTCTATTTATGCAGATATAGTTTGCAGATGAAAGCACAAGAACCCATAAAACTCAGAAGTGATTGGTGTTTCCTTTAACAAATGACCAGACATTGCTAAGCAATATTTGAGAATGGGCTGCAGTGACTATCCTGGCAAAACTCACCATGAGGTAATGGAATGAGTCCCACTCATTGATCCTGGGAAGGATTTTAACCACATAACTCATCAGTAAGTCTTAGTCTGTTTAGATACCTGCACTGTTGAGCTCTGACCTAGCTATAGCTACCTTGGCTTTCATTACAAGTCCATTAGGATTTGTATATTCAAAGACTAAGATGTGAGCCAAAAGGCTACGACTTCTAGGCTAGAACTTCATACTATGGAGAAGGAAAATGAAGAATCTGGACTTGGGTCTTCTCCTCATACTGTGGTTTCTAAGTGAACTGAAGTATGACAGCCTTGGATCTACCTTCAAGTATTTGTTTAGCCTATCTATCCATGCCAGCAACGTGGATTATGGCCAAATATTAAGTGACTAATAAATATGCTATTTAATTCAGCTTATGTTCTCCTCTTGTTTGCTATGAGAGTACTTTATTGGGAAATATGTTTTATTCCTAAACCAAACATTTGTGGATGTAGCTGTGCCAAATATCAAAAGAATCCAAAGTGCCAATTAGGCTGAGAGTTGTTAACTTTTATTAGTTATTTGTAATGGTTACTGAGGGGGTAGGGGAAGAAAAAAAACATAAAGCCTAACTTTTACATGTATGGTCTGGAAAACAAAATACTGCTTTCAGAAATTAGGAGAAATGTCAGGTGAAGCTGAAATAGTGGGTACTAAGCTTTACAGGAAATACTTAACTAGTTAAAACTTTGGTATTTCCATAAATTTTAAAACTTAGTAGATTTTCAACTTCCTGCTATTAAAAAAAAATAGAACTTACTTTCAACAACTGACCAAGTTAACTTTGATAAGTCAGGTCTGCAGAGCAAGCAAGGGCTGGTTGGATTTGTGTCACCTTCACCATAACAGAGTCCATCTATGTTGCATGTTCTCTCCTGTTAGAGAAAGGAAAATGTGATCCATTAGCCTTGTTGTTTTCAAATCTAAACAACTGACAGCATGTTTGGTTTTATTTGGTAATTATATGAAGTGCTTTTGGTTTAAATTTAATTCAAAATTGCCTCATCCCAGCTTCTCTTTCTGTTCTTATCATTCCTATGCATGGAATGCATGTGCTGGCATCCAGCGTGACCTGGGCAGGTTAGAGAGATGGGCAGGAAGAAACTTGATGAAATTTAACAAGGGTAAGTGTAAAGTACTGCATCTGGGAAAGAACAAGCCCATGGATCAGTACAGGCTAGGAACTGATCTGTTGGAGAACAGCCCTGGGGAAAAAGATCTAGGAGTGCTGGTGGCTAGGAGGATGCCCATGAGGCAGCAATATGCCCTTGAGGCCAAGAGGGCCAATGGCATCCTAGGATGTATTAAGAGGAGCGTGGAAAGCAGATGGAGNAGGTCCCTTCCAATCCCTAATCTATACTGTGATACTGTAAAATCCCTGTTGGAAACAAGAACAGCTGATTGTTCTAGGGTTTTTTTCTGCCTGAAAAGATGTGTGTTTTTATGATAAACACAGGGTGTACTGAAATACATACCTTTAACTTACATAATCCAGATCCTTGTGGTTCACATGTCTGACAGGCCCCATCATACAATGTAATAGTTTTAGAGTTGCTGTAAATGAATCCATCATTAGAAATCTGCAAGATGTACAGCAAAAATAGATTAGCAGATCCAGGGATTAATTTATCACCAGTGTGGACTGCTAGCATGATCTTCAACTCATTGACAGACAACTACATTTAGCAGTTTAAACTCTCATAAGAGTCACCAGTAATCTAATCAATCCTGTCAATAAGTCCAGGCAGATATTTAGCCAAGCACATGTAGATGTCTACTTTAGGGTAAATTGAATGGTGTGTAGGCTCTATTGACCTTACTCACTCAATCTGTGTGAGAGCTCAGATACTTACCTCACACAGGGATTTGTACATGTAGGTTGGCCTCAATTCAATTTTCCCATAAATGTGTCTAATGTAATTTGAAATGCTCTAGAAACTATCTGGCCTTTAACTTCTCCTCTTGAAGAAATGGTGTCTCAGTAGGTCCTTGGTTGTATCAATCAGACTCTCAACAGCACTCAACACATAGGCTTAGGTGATGAAACTGAGACCCCCAAGTCAAGCAAGCTGAGGTCCAACTTTAGTACCATTTAAATATATTTTCATTTTATTGGGCACATCTGTAAGTGAATATTGGAAATTTCTGCAAGTACCTTTATCTGCCACCTGGCAATGGGTTTATCATCAACCAGATCCATGACATCAGACTGCTGACCATCATTTGGTAACTGGCAGTCAACAGTCTTGGCACTTTGGAAAGCAGCTGGCATAGCTAGAGGTTCTCCAGGAATCCATTGTCCATCTCTATACTAAATGTTAAGACAGAAAATCTGGTTTTCAGTGAAATACATTATGAAAATATTTTTATCAGAGATTAAAAGAAAACATTTATTGCAGTGTTAGAACAAGTGTAATGTCTCTGGATTGGAATTCAATTGGAAATATTAAATGTCATTACTTGAACAGACAGATTTCTTCCTAAACCTGCCACTGTGAAAGGCAGAGAAATCTCTCCTAACAGAGCCCTTTGGCACTGCATTGCAAAGGGCAAACAGTCAAAATAATTTTAGTATCTGCTGGAACTAGCTAAGGAAAACTTTCCTCTCAATAACAAAATTTTGCCATTGAATGGTTCCCCTTTTGCCATCTTCCCTCCACTGCCATCACCATAGCAGAGGAACTCAATTTTACTGTGAAGCTTTTTTTACTCTCTTGTCTAACATGAAATAAAAACTTGTACTTGCCAATTGTTTATTCCAGGCTAAGACTTGTAAACTGCTTGTAAATTTGCCTTAGGCAGATTCTGAGGAACAACAGTCTCTGCATACAGATTCCTGTTAGCTTACAGTGCAACACTTCTCCTGTTCAAACCTGGATATGGAGCTGACATATATCATTACATAGCCATCATAGTCTACCCCAGGGAAAAGGAAAACACATCAAAAATGACTTTCTCTTTTCCTAACAGATTTATAATGTTTATGAAAGGGCTATTTCAAGCACTAGATGTGAGACAGAAACCTAGTAATGTCTTTAACCTTGGTATCCTTTTTCATAGAGGTGGCACTTCAGTTCCCCTCCATAAGCACTGAAACTGAGCAGTGCTGTACTGGTGGTTACTAACAGGGCTGCCCTTGCCCTTTTCTGATGGATAGCTGCCATATGCTGTTATCTCCCTCTTGGCTGCTGAACAATCCCATTATGTTTTTTTATTTCTCTTATCATGGAGGAAATGGAAATCTTGCAATGACTTGAGTGTTGGCTGCAAAGTGCTGAGTGCCTTTGCTTTTAGCTTCTACTAAAGCATTGGGTCATACCCACGTCAATGAATATGATAGACTTTTTTTTTTCCTCTTTCTCTGAGAAGTCTCAAGTGTAATAGCTCCTATTGAGGGACACCTACCTGTAACTTGATAATTTCACATTTCAGATTGAGTGACTCCCTGAAGCCATGTCCAAAAGCTCTCACTGATGTGCAGTCATCCTGTCGGATATCACACAGCCCAGCATTCTCCAGCTCTGTAATTTCTGGAGTCTGGTCTTCAAAGTAGAGAATAAACAATGAATGTCACTATCTTAACTCATTCATAGGCATTTACATGAATTAATAAGTATATTTCTCTGTCCAAGGCCCAAGTAGTAGGAACTGGAAAGGTCACAGTTATGTAACAATTTATAAAGGGAATTTTTTCTTCAAAGAGTAAACAAAAACATCTCAGGTGGAAGTTATTTCAGGAAACAAATTGACACTCAAGCAAAACCATTTATTTGACTTCAAGAAGAATAAAGTATTTATTCTTATTTTTCTCTTACCTCTTTATTTGCCTTTAAATAGGTCACTAAAACAAAAACATCATTTCAAAACAAATCATTAACAGATTTTGTTTTGAGAGGGTTTTGACTTTTGAAATCCTTTTTATATTTTTCCAGTGTACCTGCTCAACTGAATTTTTAGTGAATGTCTAAAAAAACCCTGAAACCTAAACACCTGCCTAGCTCTATTTGTTGTACTTCTTTTTTCTTCATCATCACCAAATAGAAGAACATCCCATTTGCAGTTAGTAAACAGGATTTCATAGACTATAAAAAATTAGGGAATGGATGGATGTGGCAGATCTTCCTTGAAGACAGCATGTGGAAACATTGTTAATCTCTCAGGGCAGTACTCTGAATTGTAAACTCACCAAGTGGTCTTTTTTTTAACTCTGACATACTAGAAACTAAGCCCATGATTTGCCCTTCAGAAACAATTATGGCTGTGTTAAACTGGAACTAAATTGCTGGATAACAAACAGGGCAACAGTAGGGAACCCTTGGAACAGTACAAATGTAGGAATGAAAGGAAGCAAAATAAATGTACATTGCACAAACATTATTATTTAAGTAAATCTCATTTCTTTTCCCCCACTTACCAGACAGTATGCTGCAGTCATAGGAGGTGTAGCCTTGAAAACATGCACAACCCCATTCTGTGCATTCCCCATTACCACTGCAGAGACTGGGACACTTTAATGCACTAAGTAGGCTCTCAACTGACCCTTCAAGTTCCTCTTGGTTATAATTTATTTCTTCTAAAACTCTTTTCTCACATTCATTCTCTAGAAGAGCTAAGGAAGCTTCTGCCCAGCTGAGGTCATCTTTCAGCAGCAAATCCTTAACACATATGTTGATTGCATCCTCTAGTCGTGGTCCAAGAAGGCTACCACAAGATCTTCCTATACTGGAGTTAGCTATTGCTTCCTGGCACAGTAACAAAGCATTGGACTCAGTGAGGCCAGAAGGTGTGGGCCAAGAAGGATGAAACTTTTGGTCTGTGTCAGTGGCATGGTCCTCTGGGAAAAAATAACTATAGCCTTCTAAATCTGTTTGGCTCAGACTTTGGAACAGAAATATGGGATGGTATTCATAATAATTTTGGCGCTTCCCTCTCCTTGCAACAGACTGACTTTTGTCAAGAGGACTACTGTAATGATGAGAATTTCTTCTAATGCCTGAGCTTGAAGTTCCTTCTCTTTCTACATCAGTATTTCCCACTGTGGTTGCAGAAACACCTGTGTTTCCTAGTGATGTTTTGTGAAGTTTGGTTTGATTATCCTCTGTCTGTAGAAGTGTAGATGAAGCCACTTCATGTGCAGATGAAGCCATTTCATGTGCAGATGAACGTTTCTTTAAGCCTCTGACAAAATCAACAGGACCAAGATACTCAGCTGTGACATCCAGTCCTGGTATCAAAGAAAGAAATCTACCATTTTCACTTTCTTTACAAGATAGAGGAAATTCTGACTGAGAAATTGTCTCTAGTTTGTTCACTGATTGATATGTTCCAGCATCCTCAAGTGCACAGTCACAGAAGACTATTTTTCTAGAAGCTGTTAAAGAAGTAGGTGTCTTGTCAAACAAGCTGTCTCCTGGTGAAATTCTAGGGAAGAAAGAAAAAGATGAAAGTATCTGGCTGGTTTTCATTGTTTTAGTGAAGAACTAGTGTTTATTTTGCTTTTTGTTGTTTCATATTTCTACAGCATAGATCAGAGAATCTGCAGCATACAGCCATAAAGACCAGCACAAAGACCACTTAGATCACAGAACCATGACAGTAACTTACAACAGAAGACTTGAGAAGAGTGGATATTTTCTGTATACCTTGATACTTTGTTCAAAAATCTACTCAAACTAATCTTACACTGTACCACTTCAACACTCATTTAGCACTTCAGTTTCAATTTTCAATATTATGGAATGTAAGGATGGCATTCTAACATTAACTTAAAAACTTAGGAAGATTTTTTTTTATTCTTTTGACAAGGTTTTAAGATTGTGAAGGAAAGGTTGAACCAAAATATTATGACATTTGATTGAAACAGAAGTAATTGGTTACCTCCATTCCTTAACAAAAGAAGAAGGAACATTAGCATGGTTTGGGATTTCCACCCCACTGGCAGTGTGATAATCATTCTCTGCAATTCCATCAAAGGTGCCACAGAGTCCCATTGTATGTTTGTAATCTGAGCTGGGTGCCCTAAGTGTAATGCTCATTCCCCAGTCACTCACATCAGCACGAACAAATGCTCCAGAAGAAAACAAAACCTAAAAAGAGATTGATGATATCATGAGAAGCATCATTTTTATTTTACCTAATAAAACTAGGTATGTTTGTTGGCAAGGAACAACTGGAAAAGGTCAGGCATATACAGATATCCCATGAAATTCTTGCCCCAGCTATTCTGAATCAGACAAATTTCATTGTTTCTTCTTCTTGTGGAACTCTGTAACATAAAAACTGTATACATCCTAACCTTAGAGGGCAGCTAGATGGTTTAGTTAGGTCAATAAACTTAAATCATCATTAGCAGGTATATTGTGGAAGCTTAGTAACTGCTAACCCACAGGTAATCAAAGATCAGGGCTATTCACTCTTCACATGCCAACATATGGAAAAGGATGATTTGGTAATATGAATAGACTCTGGCAGCACCTTTCTCAACTTTCTGCTTTGTCAGCTACATGATTCCCTGTGTTAGTAGCTTAATATAGAGTCACTTTCTACCTGCAAAGCTGATCCTAAATGTTCTAAATAGCATAGAACAGTTTCAGATAGTTACTATTTAATTTTATGCAACAAGAAAGAAACACTAGAAGTCTCAAGAAAAAAAACCCCACTGGCAGTTTAAATGCTGTTTCTATTATGAACTTGCTGTACAAATCTGAGCAAGTCACTTATTTTTTCTGGTTCCTTAGTATCTTTTTAATTTCTCTATTGCCTCATGTTGTTTTAATATTTCATATCTGAGGTCTTCAGATGAAGCCCTTCAGATAAAAGTTAAATATTTAAAATACCTAACTATTCAAAGTTAAAAAGGCATATCTGGTTTTATGTCTTGCCCTTCAGACCAACAGAGTGATTAAAGAGCAGTTGAGGGCTTCATTTTTACATTCTACTTCATTTGAAGTTCAGTGGAGTCCTACAGCAGTTCTATCTACAGAAGAAATGCTACAAGAAATTACAAAAGCAAGCATGAATGTTTTATCTGAGGAGCATTTTCTCTAGAGAAGCCATCTACACTTCTAATACTGTGCATATTATTTGAAATACTTAATTATCTGCATGCACAGCCTTCCTGTATGACACTGGCATGAGCTAAACAGAGCACACAGAGATCATGTTTTGGAGCATTAGGGCTGCTAAATCTGTGCAAACTGAATCTGAAAACTCAGTCTTCCACACAACAGTTGTGATTGACAACATGGTTCCAGAAAGGTATGCAGGTTGACACATTCCTGGTTTTGAGGACAATATCCTTCACTCACAAGCAAAGCACTGGGCAACAGACTACAACTGTAAAATAAACATTATGTTATTGCAGAAAATAAACTATCTTCTGAAATTGGTATGAACTGGTAAAAATTATTGCTGAAATAACCATTACACCCACAAGCAATTATTAACTACTTACTGTTACTTTTCTTCCTAGGTAGGATTCAGTGATTCTGACATTGCTTCCTGTTGTGTCTCTGTTTATTACAGATAAGTGTGGCTGTGACTCCTGCAGCTGACCACTGCACATGTCAAATGCAATGATATCACTTCCTTCTTTGGCAACAAAGCCACAGTTACAGGATGCTGGGGAGGGGAGGCTTCCACAGTCCCACTGGCGAACATGAACCTCAAAATCTCGAGAGGTACTCTTATAGAGAACAAATGTTCCTGTTTGGAGATTGTCATAGAGTCTGGAATCAAAAGAACAGGGTGTGATATCACTTTGTCAGCAGCTTTACCTTAAACCTGAATTCTAATACTTGGTGAACTTGGATATTGCAACTCGTTTTCCTGCACCAGAAAAAACCCAAACAGCACAGCCCACAAACTTCTACAGTGAACAGATTGAACAAGCACTCTTCTCTTGGCATGCTCCTCTAAAAAAGAAAGCAGTCTATTTGCTTTACTCTTTTGCTACAACCCCAAAGCTTGCATGTAGAAATACAAATATTACAAACATCATCATGATTGACAGCTTTTCCTAACTAAAGACCTGTTATCCTTATTGTCCAAGAAAGAATGTAAAACACAGAGTCACTTGTGGAAAATTACAGCACAGATTTGAAATAAATAAATAAATAGATAAATAAAGTACCCTCTAAAAAAATGCCCACAAAACATCCCAACACATTTAAAATTAAGAGCAGCAATCCAGTGATTACCTTCCATCAAATGTAATTATATGAGGGTCAGTAAATGAGTAGCAGTAGGCAGTAGGTAGATCCTTTACTGTAATCTTCAAAACAGAGAAGCACACAGTAAACCATATCAGCTTAGGAAATATACACTCCTGCACATTATTTATCTATGATACTAGTTTATATTCTAATAAATATATTATACTTTGACTCAATCTGAATAGTTTTATTATTAGAAAGTAAAAGAAAAATAATTTCAATGAAAATGCAGCATTTCAATGAAAATAAAACCATTTTGACCACTTAGAAATCTTGGTGTGAGTCTGCAAGTCACAACTGAAACAGAAGCTTTATTAATAGCCATATTTCTGGCCAGTTTACAGAGCTCAACATGAAAATTTCCAACCTGTATGCTTTCTGGAACATAGCCATTCCACAGGAAATTCTCACTGGATATAGGTTGGACTGCAATTCTGGTGATTCTGTCTCCATCCAGCACAAAGTCTGTCACAGCAGTGAAATACATTACAGCTTGACTACATATTCCATTATTGCAGGGTTTCTGGAGAAGATCCACATGACAAGAAGAAAGAGCCAAGTTTAAATCTAATTGTTCTTTACCTGTTTTAATGAAAACATATCATTAGTGAGTTTTGCTCTAAGTAATTCACATTTTGTACACTACTGTTAATATAGATACTAACTTACTTACAAACATTTTCATAGATTAAAATAATTATGCATTTTTCCTGGGTTTGGTCATGCAAAACTCTCTCTCTACGTCTTCATACACACACCCAAAAAAATAGTTTTGAATTTTCCAGTTTGATAAACAAAAGAAAATCATGATAGGCTTCCTAATGTGACATAAAAATGGTTGTCTGTATAGGTAATTCTCCTCCTGGGGCTCATAGGACTTATGCTTGAGAAAGTACCAGAGAAAATGGAAAAACAGTAAAAAAAATGAGAACTTCACTAATGCATACACAATATTTGCAAAACAACAGGTCAACAAAATTAATTATAAACTTTGCAAGTATTCTGGTATTCTGTCTATTCAAGTTAAAAATAGCTCCAACATCCACAGCTGCTAAAAACACCTGGTAACTTCAACAAGCACTGGATTATGGACACATCATTCCATATTTTCAGCTATAAAGCATACAGCCTGTGAATATTTTGTTTTAACATTAGAGAAAGTATTTCTAAATAATGTAAGAGCTTCTCCAAAGAAAGAGACCAGGAGGAAGATTTAGAAACACACATTAAACATAAAAAATGCAACAAAAATCAGGGTAGTGCTTACCTTCATCAACAGTATTTAATGTTAGTGAGATTTTGCAGTCACTTTCAAGCTGGCTAAACTCAGGACAAGGAATAGGAATGCTACTTTCTATCATCAGTCTGTATTCCTTCCCATCTTCTGATATATCATATGTTTCTGGATGTATCTAGCACAGAAGAAATTGTACTTAAAATGCAAGCTTTGTGTGGAAACTACCTCACTGCTTATTAACCAGCTGTGGTGGTACAGACCCCTCCTACCCCAGGCTGCATTGTTCTGTTGACACCAGCCAACAGTGTTTTGGCTTTAGTTACAAGGGCAGTGGGCCCTTTATTGTTCTTGTCTCAATTACAAGTCCTCTAGTCAGAGGACTGACTGCTGTAGCAATATTCACAAAGGTTCCTATTACAATAAACTGAAATATAATTTTCTTTCAAAATTACCTTAATGCCAGCAAAATATTCCTTGCTCTCAACAGAAGAGCTTTGTATATCTGGCTTGTCCATGAAAAAAGCAGAACTGCTACAATAGACCTGTAGGATAAAACAAGTATGATTCAGTTTTGGTATGAGGTAGTCATGTGAAGACAAAACGTAGCCATCATGCATCAGTTTGATGCATACATCATTCCTAGTCTTCTGTTTGCACCAGAAGTCACCAGCTTCCAGTGGTGCTGTTCAAGCAAAACAGATTGAGCATCCTAAGACTTGTTCTAGCACACTCCATCAATGGTGCAAAGACTTCTGGAACTAAAGGCTGCATACAAACCATCATGTTTAACAAGCACCTGAGCCTCCATGGACTTAACAAATCCCTTCTGGAGCATTTCTGCATCATATAACATCTTGTGCAAATGCATGTTATTTATTTCTTTTTGTCTGTTTTACATTTTTTGCTTTTTAATTTTCCTCAGTGCCTACTGGATCTTAGATTATGCACATCAACCATCCTTTCCTTCTCTTCTTGCTATATTTTTTCCTAGTATTATGGGCCTAGATAATCTTGTTCAAACTGAAGCATTTCCTGTTACTTCCTTCCACTGAACCAGTACTAGACACTGTGGTCTTGCTTTGGTTTTGCTTGTCTGTCTTTGTTTATTTTGCTGTATCCCTTTGGAGATGTGTTGGCCACACATGCAATGTTTCAGATCCTGAAAAAAAAACAAGGCTTCATAGCAGCAGCAGATAGTTTATGACTGTGCCTTTCCTTTTGCCTATCACTGAGCTAACATTGTTAGGCAACTCTTCACAAAGTCTCCAAAGGATTTTTGAGGATTAGCAAGTGCTGTTGTTGTCCATAAGCCATACAAGCAGCCTGGCTTTAGCTAGAATACACAGGCACACCCACCATGGGCTTTTTTAAGTTTGTTTTGTTTTTTACTTTAGCCAGGAAAAATTAAACTGTATTTTGGTATATAGAGGTAGGAGGCTTATTGATTTCCCAGAGCTTCTCAAAGTTACCATGAGAGCCTAGGCTTTCATTCTGCTACCATGGAAGGTAATGCAAGTACTCCCACTGCTTCTGATGATAGTAGGCTAAACTATTTAAATCCAGTCCTAGAGGTAATATCATCAAGCAGCAGCTCATTACTGAATCAGAGAAAAGAAGTCCATCTAGTGAATGAACAATACAGCTTCTCACAATTTCTAGCTCTTACAGCCTCTCATTTAGATGCAGTTGCATCCAAAAATCCTCCTTATTTACAGTATCAAACAAAATCACAGTAGAGGGTAAAGAAGAGGCAAATTGAATAACTATTTACCTTCTGAAAACACACTATACTGTACTGAGACAGAGAATCTCAACTCCTAAACAGCAGTAATAATTTCTGTGCTATTTCCACATTCATATGGACACTAATGGTGCAAACAACAACTAGAGGCAACATGCTTCTGCCAAGAATTCTACAGCAAGGTGCTGGAACTCCATCTCTAACAACTCTTAGTGCCTACTAAGTCATATTTACAAAGATACAGAGAGATTGTAATTATATTTCAACATACTCTGTCTCCAAGTCTGATGTTTATCCCATCTACTTCTAGAAGTGAGAAGGTATGAAGTGTTTTTTCATGTTTCAGTTCTTCTTTGATACCTTCAGGAGAAAGTCTTGACCAAGTTACAATGAATCCAACTGAGCTGTTTGTAAAAGGAATGCCAAAGGTACACCTTAGGTAAATGCTGCCTTTGATCAGCTCTGCTGCAACTTCAGGAATGACTGGTAGTGGTGGGGACACAGATGGAGGTGATGAAGGAGCCAGGTTACCTAGGCAAACAGAAGTGTGCTTTGTGCTTTTTTTGTTCTGTGCAAAACCAGTATCAGATGAAATGATATTAACACATACTTTGCCAATTAATACAGTAATAATATTTATCTTTTTTTTCATATGTGGGAATGTTACATAATTGCTTTGAGGATCAGATAAAATATGTATATTGCTTTTATTAATTACTAAAAGGAGAAAAACCTCTTTATCAGTCTTTGATGATATTTTAGCCAATGGGAAGGTTCTGTGGGGGATAGGAGACAAAACCAAAGGAATAAAATATAATTATTTTACCAGACAGGAGAGAGCAATATGCAAAGGAATTTGCCTGACAGAAGAATATTTTCTCTACTTCTGAAGAAAGTGGAGGTGGGAAGAAAAAAAAAAGACTACATAAAGAGGAACAGAATAAGCAAGATCATGACTTGTAGATTCCTCTTATATTTGATTCCCAGAGAATCAAAAATAATCTGAAAATCAGTATTATTAAAATGACTTTGTAGCAATTTGGTATTTACTCTGAACATTATGCTGAGAAAATACTTTTGTTATTCAAGGCCTGAAATTACCTCCAAACTACTCTTTTTGCAACAGAATGAGCAATGCTGTTGATAACATGAAGGTGTTTTTATTCACAATGTAATATGACTAAATGATGACACTACTGGGTCATAGATGCATGCACAGAAGATCTTGAAAATCAAAACAAAATACTCACTGCTACAGACACCTTGATTTTCCATTCCCTCAGGAGCACAGGTGTGTGGCTTTGCATCTGAAACAACTACAAATTGTTCTTAAATTGTATATTCACACACATACAGAGCAGGTACACCAAGGCTCTCAAATTATTGCTCTATGTTAAAAAGACATCAAATATCACAAGAGACAAATTGAAGTGTAAATTAGCAGAACAGAAGCAATCTTGTAAATCAATCCATATACAATTATGGTAGCAGTCAGTACAAAGCCTTATGATGGAAATCATAGCTAGATTGGCTACACCTAGGAGGAAGGATACAGAACATTATACCACCTCTACATCTTTTACTGCAGATGTGTCCAACCAATAGTTATAGATGTTGTTAGTGAATGAAAAGGAATTAAACCATTCTCTTGAATACATTTTTGTCTCTCCAAATCCACATCTGAATGCTTATTCATTAAGTGTAACCCTGCACAGCCAAATTCACTTCAGACCTACTTTGAAAACAATAATCTTTCCTAGAGGGGCCTAAGAAAAAGTGCTTGTGTGTACTGGTTTGGGGCTAAAACTGAACAATTCTGTTCAGTGATTTTACTTTTCAGCTGAAGCTGCTCTAAGTTAGCTGCACTTTCTGAAGCTAAATAGGTTTTGATATTCCACACTTCTGTGATGCATTTGTATACCTTAGCATGTAGAGGAGAGACTGGTTGAAAATTTGCATCAAGTGTTTACAGCTAGCAAGCCTTAAAGACAAAACACAGCACACATGGTAAACTAGATACAAAATGCAGCACAAGAATACAATGCACTACACATGAAAATATCACCTAAAGAGGGGATTTCAAACTCAAAAAGTGTTTCAGATTTGTGGTGTTCAGCAGAGCCACATCAGAGTTGTGCTTCTTGCCTTCTTTGTTTTGAGGCAGTAAAAATTTGCTAGCTCACTGCCTATGGTTTTTATATCCTCTTTCCTCTTCATGAGCCATAATCCAAAGTAAATGCAAAGTTCTATAGTGCAGGAGTATTTCTTTGCTTCAGTCACCTGCATGTTGAAATGTCCCATTTCTGGCCTTTTTTTTTCTGTCAGTAAAGCCTTGAAGAATGCCTTTACAATTGGACTTAATGATGGGCCAATAAAGCAAGAGCAAACCCACTGATAGTTTTGCTATGACACTTTTGAAAGCAGGCAGTAATAGAGAATATGGCTTAGAGCAATACAGTATATGATGCATAAAACTACTGCTGGTATTTTCACAATGGTGTGTTATATGAGCTATTAAGAATTTGCTGCTACACTAACTTGTGACAATTTCACAGTATTTGTAACTGTAAGGATTTAACCATGGCTTCCTTAAGTTATATAAAACATCTAGTATGAATAATAAAATACTGAAATTTTAAGCTGTTGAACACCAACACACTTTTGCAGCACAAAGGTCCAAGGCAACACAAGACATTACAGAAGGACTCCATTTCAGTTCTCTGTCATAGTAGTAACAAAGTGTGCATCAGCAGCATTTCTGTGTTGAATTTTCTTGTAGCAGCAATGTACATACTCTCCAGATAGATGATAAAGGAGCTACATTAAGAAAAATACTCCTAACAATGCTAAACAATAAGTACAGTTTGGTTAAGTTCTTAAACAAAATTTACTCTGACACATAATTCTATGCATATTCAGTAATGGGTATTTGTAGATTATGAGTGCCATTGTAGGTACTCTGAATTTTGACTTCTAGATGTCTCTTATATCCCCACTTCATTATTTGGAAAACTTCATTTCTTAAAGTTCTGGGCTTTGAACAGTAGTTGAGTGCTAAATATCAGGGGTAGTATGAACCCACCTTACCATACATCATCATTTTTCTCTCATCTCAGCATTAAAAGATTACAAGAAATTTTAGCATGTAGAAATATTTCCAGACATTTCAACTCAGCCAAATATCAGAGAAACACACTTCCTCATAAACACACACACTGAGTTGAATTAGAGCATGCATTTTCTCACCTTCTGCACAATACCCCATGCATCCTTGGGTGGGCTGCAGTAAGTAAACAAAGAACTCTCCACAGTTCCTCACACTGACAGGGATTCGGAAAAGGCAGCAATCTTTTGAAGAGCTGAAGAAAAACTGCCATGTAGCACAAGCTGTTAGCTGTTTGATCTCACCAGGTCGAGGCATGGATTCTGACTCCCTCAGAGACAACCAGACAGGGGCTTGAGTACCACAGTGATTCATCTTCAGCACCAGAGAAAAACATCAGAGAAATGGTTAATGCTTTATCAGGCTGCTGCTGTGCTTTAATGAGAGGTACATATGTAGTCAATTAATTTCCTGCATGAGCTTTTAGCAGAGTTTAGACAGCATAACTAAGGACTTGCTTACTTTCCTCTTCAAGGTTTACTATAAATACACACAAAAGAAACTTAAGTCCTTCTTTGAGTCTAATGAAGCTGTGATTTTAAAGACAGATTATGTGTGGTGCCTGAAGAACTTAACCCAGAGCCACAGCTGAGTGTTTTGCCCCCAAAAAGCTAGCAGTTGTGTTATAGCTTGGTGAGTTACTCTGCACACATTAACCTACAGTAACTGACTGTGAATGTTGACAGAGGACAGAAAGTATAAGATAAAACAAACATACACTGAATAAAAACTAAAGATTCTAAAGCTGACACTTTTTATCTACCCTTTGCCATGGATTGAGGGTTCAGCTAACCTCCTGGATTTCTTATAAGAGATGTGTCCAGCTGACGCAATGTTACTGTCTTGCAGCCGTAGCCAAAAATGCAAGACACCCAAGAACCCCTGTCTACCTTTCAGTTCCCCACTTCAGAAACAGATATCCTTGTAGCATCCCCATAACAACCACAGTGACTTTGTAGCAACATTAAATCCTTTGGTGTTTACAAAGCGGTGGGCTTCACCAGGTCTTTGGTTCAGATGCTGATTCAGAAGGTGATTTAAGAGGGCTATTGTTCCCCCCTCTAGCCAACAAAAGCTTCATTCAGTGCTTTTCCTCATGAAGTGAGAAGTGTGCTGTGGAACAGTCTTCTCTATCCTTCACAACCATAGTTATGTGAGATCTTCAGGTAAAGGAAGCTGTGGTAACCAAAGCGTAAGTCTGATTTAGCAGGCACCAGAGTTTAGCAGTGAAACACAGAAAAATGAATCCTGAGAAAAAGAGGAGTCTGGTTCATGGGTTACCAAGTGCTGCAGAAAGCACACTGAAGAAAACCACCTGGAAGAACACAGCGTGTTAAAGCTAGCACCTGGAAAGTATTTACATGAAAACAGTAAGATTTTGAGAACCTATTCTCCTCCATCATCTCAAGCACTCCTTTCTTTGACCTGACAGTGAAACAAGGTCTCAGATCATCTTTAGACTAAGAAGTCTAAAGACTCCTGCAGACACATTGAGCAAGTACTTATCTCAAAAGCACACCTTTCTTAATCTAGGATATCTGAGCCCCTCATCAATCCATCAGACAGACAGAACTAATGAGAACTGGACAGAAATGGGATGGATTGCTTAAGAGAGCCTGAATCTCTGACATAGATTAAATATAGCTGTAATAAAAGTTCTCCTAAGGGGAAAGAAAGGAGTAAACTTCCAAAACAAGGCACCCATTTTAATTTAGTTTTATTGTTTTGACTTTGAGATTTCAAAATAAATGTCTTGGTTTTGATAACAGATGCAAAGAAGCAGATGTCAATGCAAAATTTCTTTTGCTGAATAAGTTTTGAATCCATCTCTTTCCAATTGTAATTCTCTGGACTCCTCTGTGGTAGGATGGTAGCCTCTTTTTACCTAATCCTTACTAAGCACTGAGAACTTTAGTCAGATCTGAGAAGCTATGTTAGTCTTACCTCTGTTCTGAAAAACACATTGGTTTTTTTCCTTTGGTCTATCATGCTTGTTCTTTGCATAAAAGTATCCACTTTGAGAAAATACAACCAGTTAATTAATTTGTTCATATTAAATCTACCAGAAAGAATCCTTCAGGAATTTCCCAAAGTTCAGGAATCAAACTTTTTGCTAGTTTTTTGCAGTATAAAAGTCTGGATAACAGTAACCTCTGCAACATTGAGCTGCACATTAAAGGTACTTCAGTGGCTTTATCCTGTTGTAAAATTCTAATTTAGCAAAAAAAAAAAAAGGGGGGGGGGACTTTTTATAAACTTAATTTTGTTTTATTAGTATGTTTTAACTGTTTTGTGTTCCTTTAAAGTGCTTCATTATTGGGCTTTTCTTTTCTTCTGTGTTAAGAGACTGTGACCAGGTAATTTTAATTAATTAGAAAAATCATAGGTAAAATATTCTAATGACTTTTTAAGATTTTTTTAAACAAGGAACTGTTTTAAAATAGGAAACTACAAAGATATATCTTCTTAGAATATAGCAATTACAGAGATATTGGTATGCTTCAAAATAAAACATTACAAGTATAAAGTATTCCAAGTAATTCTTGAGTCTTTGGGGGCTTGCAGATAAGGCAACTAATCTTCAGTTAGCTCTCTTAGTTAAAGTTATTTTAGGAGTGACCTCTTCTCCCTAACATGATCACTGTGAAAGCACCAGGATTACTGGACTTGTGTGGCTGCAAGTCTTCATGCTGCTTTCACATGGCCTTCCTAACAGAATGACCACAAGAGTTGCAGCTTTACACCATGATACCCCTAGTATGCTGCCATTGAGATCTTCTTTAGCAGTGACTGCAAATGACAGGTTTTGAGTGCTCTAAAAGGATGTCATTTATCATCCTCTGCTATTGCCCAATCGGTCTAAAATTTTCAATGCTCAAGACTTCACTGTCAACTTCACACATTTTAATATGCTCAAGTATTTAGAGAGAATAAGTACTCTGATTCCTCCACACAGTCTGCAGAACCATATTCTTTTTTTTTAACCCATCCTACTGAAAATTTCTTAAGATAAACTAGGTATTTCTCATAATCAAATGAGTTGTAACAATACCTCCACACACTTAGTTGGCATCTCAGCAGGCTTATCAAAAATCATGAAGCGATACCAGCCTGGTGTTAGGGAATGGTCACATATTAAATCCTGGATAGCTGATTGCTGGAGGTGAGAGGAATCAAAATCAACACTTCTGTAAGGGCTCTGCAGGATCTGATGTCCACCAGGAGAGCATTCAAGAACTGTGGAGCAAAAGTATTTTGAGTATCAGTAAGGAATGCTTAACAAGTATATTATAAAACACGTTAAGTACTTTTTATGCTCCAAAGGGCCATGGCAGAATTTGATGACCAGGATGGTATCTACATTAGATATCGTACTGACAGTAGCCTATTTAACCTAAGGTGTTTGAAGGTCCATACTAAAACCATAAACCATCTTGTCCAGGAGCTGCTTTATGCTGCTGACGCTGCCCTTGTTGCTGATACAGAAGTAGCTCTGCAGCGTTTAACGTCCTGCTTTGCAGCCACTGCTAAGCTTTTTGGGCTGCAAGTTACCTTAAAGAAGACAGAAGTTTTATATCAACCTGCACCTCAGGAAGTTTTTCATCACCCTCATATCATCATTGGCGATTCAGAACTTAAATCAGTCCAACAGTTTAATTACCTAGGCAGCCTCATCTCCTCGGATGGTAAGATTGACAGAGAGATAGACAATAGGCTAGCAAAGGGATAGAGTGCTTTCAGAAAACTCTATAAAAGAGTCTGGCGAAATAAACACGTAAAGAAAAGTCCAAAGCTCAGTGTTTCTAGAGCCATTGTGCTGTCTACTCTTTTCTATGGTTCCCAAGCATGGCTCATCTATCACCACCACCTTCGACTCTTGGAGCACTTCCATCAGCGCTGCTTCCATACAATCCTAAACATCCATTGGACAGATGATGGGACTAATACATCTGTCCTAGAACAAGCAGCAATTCCAAGCCTTGAGGCCATGCTGCTGAGAACACAGCTGCGTTGGGCAGCTCACGTCTCCAGGATGAAGAACTACTGCCTGCCTAAGATCATGCTCTATGGGCAACTTGCCCCTGGCTGTGGCAAGAGAGGAGCCCCGAAGAGGAGATGCAAGGACTCCCTGAAACAACAGCTCAGCCTTGGCCATATTGATCACCTGAACTGCTCTCCTCTGGCCTCCAATCGGGAGCTCTATTACAGCATGAAGTGAAGTTACGTTTACTGAAAAACATATTGAAGTCTTAGTAACAACAACAGGTATGTTAATGCTCTATAATTTGGTAGAATTCATCATGTGGTAACTTCCCTCCTTCGATGCAAATTAATAACCACATTAGGCATTTAACCTAGATGTAAAAAAGGAATATGTTGAATGTGTTTATACTTTCTCTCTGGATTTTCACATTCAAGTTCCACTGATGTTTATGAAACCTAACAAGCGGAATAAAAATGGAGTGTCAGATATATGAGAGGATCAAACTCTTACCTCAAGAGGAATAAGGATTATCCAAAGGTAAATAGGCTACCACTTTACAGGGTTCCTATGCACGAAATGAAGAATTCTCTCAAATGGATGAGAGATAGTTCCATGCGGTTTGTATGTATACATGCAGATTATAGCAAAAGTGTGTATGGAAATGGATAGATACTTACTTATACATTTTAAGTCAATCTGTATAACTAACATGTTAAATTTTAATAAACAAATAAAACTGACAAACATATATTTGGACATCTAAATGACCTTGAGGCCTCAAAAAAATTCTCTAAATTGCTAATAGGCAAAATGAAGGATTAGAATCTGAAGAAGTCTTTATGACAGGTTTTTTAAATTGCAGACTCATGCAGAAATAAAGCAGAATGCTACAATTTCTGAGTCTGATCTGGCAGCTGAGCTGATTCCTGTCAGAGAAAGTAACAATAAAAGTTCTGGCTAATGGCATATTTGCATACAATGTACTGAATGGTGATTCTTCCTGAGGAATGTGCTTGAGAAGTGAAAGTACAGGAAAATAAAGAGACTGTTTATAAATAAATAATATTTAAAATATCCCTATCTATTTAACTTGCCTTTAAAGATGGATATCAAGTGATGCTGACTGTGAATGGAATTTCAGGTTATATTGAATGGCACAGTTAATCTTAGTTCTTGTCTCTACTACGCCAGTAATGAATTTTTAAAATGCAGGTGTAAGCAAAGCCCCATAATCCTACATTTTGAATATTAATACTCTGATCTTCAGTTATGGCTCCCAGGTTTTTCTGTATCTGTCTCCTATTTTGTGTGGTGTAATTGAGCCACTGATTACAAACATATTTTGGTTCAAATCATGCAATAATGCACTATCTTCCACATTTTTCATGGCACTGTCCACATAACCACAATTATAAAACAGCTTCAAAATCAGGTAATTCCCCTCCTATAGATGGAGATAATTGCCCCAGTGAAAGAACAGACTTCATCTCTTTCAAGCAGTTTGAGAATCCTATAGTCTTTCAAAGCCTGAAGATTTAATCTGATATGGCTTTGGGCTACCCAGGCTGGTAACAATAGCTTTATCTTCTATCCTCTAAGGGCAGATGGAAGTCAATGTGATTGACTGTGCCACCACTGTGCTTCTGAGTTGCTTGTAGTAGCCTCTAGGCTATTCATGTCCATACAAGTTGACCTCATTGAGAATTTATCCTTCATTGGAATTTGAAGAAAAGCCCTTGAAGAAGCACAGATCACTCATGTGTGTTATTGAAATGTTTTCCAAGCAAGCTACAGCACAAGGAGTTTATGAACCATGGTGAAAGTTTCTTCCTGTCTTCTGTTTTTGATTGGAAACCTCCCTTTCATAAAGCACCCTCATTAGTTTTCTTTCCTGTAACTGAACCACTCCTGAAACAATTAATATCTGTTACCTTTCCCATTAATAAATCAAGCTAGACATCAGACAAGTCTTTATTTTCTTTTCCTCCACAGTTTAATTAGATCATCACTTGATAGATCTTTAAAAGAGCTGACTGTACTCACTTGTAATGGGGTTATAAATCCTACTAAAGATCAAATTATACATTTCTTAGTATTATACACAGCACTTTAAAATGTCATCCAGCTCCTCATGTATTCTTTCTTCCTTTTCAGAGGTAAGCTAATACTTCCACAGTTATTGCTTGGAAATCTCATATTGTGTAACATCAGTTGATTTTTTTTCTTTCTTTCTTTCTCTCTCTCTCCCCTTTTCCTTACCCATTCTGCAAAACTACTGAAAATAACTCCCATCATGAACAATACAAATGAAAGTATTTTATTATACATCTGAGTAAATGATGTGCTGTCTAACTCCAGCAACAGAAGAAACAAAACTATCATATTTGTGGACACATACACAAAAATGTGTCAATGTTGTGTTCTCTGTGAAAAAGTTACCCCTGAAGACCAGATCAGCTCAAATCACAGGCATTTAAGAGGGTAGTTGGCTTAATTTACCACTGAAATCATTATTTCCTTATTCAGGATGTATTAAAAGGATATACTTCTGCTCTAAGCATTCTTTCAAACTTCATTCTCAGAATGACAAATACTGATTTTGCTGTAATGCTCCAGAAAAGCTTTGCCTGTGCCTAACACCCAGCAATTTTCAGCCCAATGAGTCAAGTCTGACAAAATAATAGGAAATTGAAAGCAGGTTCTAATAATTTGGAAGTGCTAAGGAAGCTCACGCACAGGGCAAGCCTACCTACCAGCCCTGCCTACTACTGTTGGAGCATTAAGGTATGGGAAGATGTATGTGCTGCTGCTGACTTAACATCATCAACCATCACAAAATATTCTGACAAGTTCTGACACAAAATGGAAAGCTCAAGTTACTTTTAACAGAATTTATCATTTAAGTATGATTATTCTTAATGGAAATATTTCCATATATATGGGTCTATTGCTTTTAATTATTTCTTTTTGGACCTTTAAATGTATTAGTGATTTAACAGCTTTAATTTTGAATATTTGCTTTAGAATAATGAAATTCTTATTATAAGATATATGTATGAATCCTTGAGAATGAAGTGCATGAAATTCACCCTCCTTTTTAGGTTGTACCCCACGGGTTTAACTTAACCCAGCTATGAGGAGAGACTTACTTCTAGAAAGTCAAACTCTTCCATTTTGTTTGGCTGCATACTGCCTGTTGAAAAAGCAGTCTGTCTTGGGAAAATATGCAGTTGTTTCCCTAGAATTTACTTATCATATTCTCTGCTTCTTTCCACAAACACCCTATATACTGTGTATGACTCTGCTATTCTTTCGCTGACATCTCTGCATGCCAGGAAGAATTTGAGGCCATATTTGCTTCTCTTCCTGACTTGTCTTCAGGATTAAGACAGTTAGCTTTGCCTGGAACCATCCCAGACCTATTTGGTCCTGCCAGATACTGAGAAATGTGACCCTAAGCCAGAAAAGAATTCAACTTTTGAAGCACCTTAAACACAAGGACAGCATTGTGCCCAAGGAGGAGTCTTTCAGGAGAGATAGAGACAAAATCTCTGCCAACACATTGGAGTTCCTTAGGCACAAATAGCTTATCAGTTCCTATCTCCTGCTGTCCAAAGGCCAGGGTCTGTCAAATGACTACAGATAAAACAAATAGTGTCAGTAGACAGGTCCTGAATATGCTTTTCCTTGCATCTACTGACTGCAAAGGATGCAGCCTGCCAGCATGCCAAGGCAGAAACTGGAACTAGGACTGCAGTTAACAAAAGTACTCAGATGTAGTTGTGGATTTAAACTCTTTCAAAATACTGAAATCGAAAGAAGTTCACTTTTTGGAAGGAGTTATCCCGAAATAATTATTTAGGGTAGCACTTCTAAAGCAAAAGGTTAGAATGACTGTAACTATGTAGCTACAAGTTCCCATTTGCTTGGACAAGACATATAAAAGAACAGGACCACAAATGCTGTAGCAGTAAGAGTATTGAGGAGCAACAGGACAGGAATATGGATACCCCTATGCATGGAACCATGAAGAAAATACCATCAAGGCACAAACATTAATACGTCTTTGTATTAATTTGTGTTCCCACCTGTGCTTCAGCACACAGGGAAGAGACAGTAGGAGAGTTAACATTCCTAGTCTGCGATTTCTTCCTGGTAGGTTTTTCCTGCAGCTGCACCGGTGACAACAATTTCTACTTTGTCAGCTTGTAAAGCTAAGCCTCTTCCAGACAAACTAGTGACATGTAACTATCGGCCTGGAAGAGAAGCTATGTGCGGGGACAAAGGGAAAGGCCCGAGCCGAGCCTCTCTCTGGGACCGGACAAGGAGGACTTGTCCCTGCCAGGGGACACGTCAAACCCCAGCAGGGCTGAGGGCAAGCGCCGCGCTCCCTGCGCCACAGTGTCGGCTACACCCGCGCTCCCGCTGCCACTCTCCACCTGTCGGCGGTGACGCTCCCGCCGGCGCTGCTTACCTCTCCGGCGGGGCCTTGCCGCCGCCAAGCACCCCAGCACGGCGACGCAGAGCCAGAGGCGACAAGCCCCGGGGACAGCCCCGGGCATGGCCCCGCCGCGCCGGCCGAACGACAGGCCGCTCTGCTCCCCTCTGTCCAGCTCGGCCCGCGGCCGGGAGGCTCCGCCGCTGTGCTCCCGGACCAGGCAGTGACTCCGCGCTCCTCTGGTGGCTCCCTGCGCCCAGCCCGCGCCTTAGTGCAGCCCCTCCCTCAGGGGGTCCTCAACAGGGCCCGGCCCCTCCGCCCGCCTCCCTGCCGGTCTCCGGCCCGCGGCCCGGCCCCGCCGGGGGTCGCGGTGGGGGTGTCCGCTCCCGGCGCTGAAGGGGTGGCAGGCGGCAACAGCCTGTGGCCCGGCACGGCGAGGGGGGCTTAAGTCCTAGGTGCCAGCGGTTCCCCTGTGCATCTGGGCACCCCCTGCCCGAGTGCTGCGTGGAGGAGATTTGCAGCCAGAAAACAAACGGAACACTCAACGATGCTTGTTGGTGGCTTGAGGAAGATGCTTTTCTGATTCCCAGGCAGCCGAAAGCGGGCCTGTCATGAAAGAGCAAAGTCCGACTGTCCTCCAACCCCTAATTGTGTTTGCTTTCTAATGTGCAGTAAAATGCTGAAAAAGAGACAGTTTCAAGTGGCTTGCTGTGAATCCTTTGATCATTTCCTTAAATCATAGGATCATTATGGTTAGAAAAGACCTCTGAGATGGAGTCCAGCTGTCCACCCAGCACTACCATGCTCATCACTAAACCATGTCTTCAAGCATCACATCTGCCCTGGTTTTGAGCACTTCCAAGGACAGTGATTCCAACAGTTCCCTGGACACCCTGTTCCAATGCCTGATAACCCTCTTGGTGAAGAAATTCTTCCAAATATCCCATCTGAACCTTCCCTGGTGCAACCTGAAGCCATTTCCTCTTGTCCTATCACTTGTTACTTGGGAGAACAGATTGACTGCCACCTCACTTCAACCTTCGTTCAGGTAATTGTAGAGAGCAAGAAGGTCCCCCTGGGCATCCTTTTCTCCAGGCTAAACAACCCCAGTTCACTCAGTTGCTCCTCATAACTAGACCCTTCACCAGCTTTGTTGCCCTTCTTTAAACCCACTCCAGAATCTCAGCTTCTGCTTTAGTAATAATTACAACCTGCTGAGTTTGAGACAATTAATGCAGAATGAGTTTAGCAAATACTTAAAACTTTCAAGCACTCAGGTTTCAAAAATGGCTGGGAGATGTTTCTCTTTATAAATATCCAGCAGAGGACAAATCTCAGCACTTAAGATTTGGTAATTCTGGTATTTTTCTCTGTAGGCCTGAGGTCATGTTAGCACTGAACTACTTGGCATACACCGGGGCGTACAGCAGTCCACAGAAATGTTTCATAGACTCTGTAGGTTATGAAGACCTAAATGAAACAAAGAACTGTTGCTTACTGCCATCTACTGAACATCTGCAAGGTAAAATGTTTACTGAGGACTGCTTCTAGGAGTTACTGGCCTAGGTGTCTCTTGGTAGAGCAGGTTTCCCTGCAAAAGGAGATATCAGGGCAGAAAGGCAGTAGTGTTATGTGTGTAACCTCAGTTCTCTTTTGCTCACACGCCCTGAGCCTCTTCATTGCAAGAAGCAGTTCAGCTCTGTGACAGCACCAGGATTTTAAAAGGAATCTCCAGCACAGCCTGAGAGCTGAATTGAGAGTCTTGGATTTCTCTTAATTCTCAGAGGCAAAATACTTTTCTCCTAAGCATTCAGGGAAATTTTAATGATGAGTTTTCGTAATTGTTTAGTCAACTACCAAGGTTACTTGTTACCAAATATGATAAAAGTTTTGTCCTGAAAAGCTGCATACATCTGAAATTAGTTTGGGTTTTGTATTTGCTTTTTTCCCAAACTGCCTGTTTATAAAGAAGACAAAAGGAAAGAAAGAGCTATGTTACAAAATAAGGACCTAGAAAGAGAGAATTGAGAAGCTTTGACAAAATTTAAACATTGACTGCTTCTGTGACCCCTGCTAGTCATGATGGAGTGGTATTTACAGGAGAATTAGCACCTTTCATCATGCATCATGCAGGAGACTGAAAAAGGTGGCAATAACAGCTGCTGGAGTAGAAATACCTTTCATCTTTTCTGTACTGGTTTTACTCTGCCAGCTCCCTCTGCTACTATCAGCCTTGTAGCCTCTTACAACAAGAGCAGAGCAAGAGCATATTGTGGTTAAAAGAGATGACAACTTGCCAAAAGTTGTACTTGGTGTTTATGAGACCTAAATGAAACAAATGACAGTGAATTTGTGAAAATTGAATGTAATTTTAGGGCAGCCTCATGCTTAAAATAGGAGTACAGGTCTTCCCAGCAGGTTGCAACTTCAGAAAGTTTTAGACAGTAATTTACATGGTTTTAATTAAGTAAATCATAGGCTGTGTAAAAGCAGTTTGCACTGTTGAAAACACCTCTGTCACTTATGATACAACGTGAAGTCAAACTGCAATTTTGTATGTGCATATTACTAAGCAGCAGGATATCTGGGAGGAAAACCCAAGACTGTAGAGTGGAGGAAGAATATAAGATACTACAAATGATTATGTAGTCAAAATCATTGCTGTGATAAACTGTTTAAGGCTTGACTTAAAACACGACATGGAGCAATGGTATGAATGCTAGGGAGCATTTGGACACTGCAGCAAAATCAGCATTTCCCAGAATGGGTTTTATGAATAGCAATGAAGAAAAAGAGATGTTCAGGTTGGTTGTAAAAATTATTCTAAGGCTAACTGCAAGTTTAGTAATCTCAGACTGTTCAGTAAAGCTTCTGAATGTAGAGTTAATTTAAGGTGGATTCTTACGTTTCATCTATAAATGAACTAAATGAATTTTTTGAACAAAGCCTGAGTAGAAATGCTTTTGCTGACTCAGGACTGGCTCACTAAGGAGGGAAGAGCATAGTGATAAATCTGAGAAAACAGACGTGTTGGATGACAAGGAGCAGGGACCGGGGCCATGCTGAAAACAGAGTCATTGCAGAAGTTGAAAAATTGAGATAAAAAAGAAGGTAGTTCTGCTAATGCTAAGTCCTTGGTGCTGCAGCTAGATTGTTCTGGTTTAAAGGTTTATCTGCACAAATTCATGACTGCAGCTCCAGCGTGTGTGTAACAGGAATCCTAGAAAAAATGTGAAAGGGGAAAAAAGGCAACTTTCTCATAAATGCAGCCAACATAGCAACCTCTTCATCTGTCACTTCTGTTGCCAGCATGCTAGTGTGGTGTCTAACAGCGCATCTTAGATCATGAACTTAATACATATGAAATGTGCATCTTATACAATAGTTAACAAGATGACGTTATCTCAAATTGCATGTTATCTTGTTATTTGGGAGGACAGTCCCGAGTGGGCAGCTGGCAAGTGGATAGCAGTTTGATTAAAGAGAAAATAGCCTTAACTATTTTAGGTAACTATGTCAGGAAGAAGACTCAGCAGCGTTTGCCAGAAGGTACACATTCACAAATATGTGTATATAGCTGTTCAGGTGTGAACTGGAAATGAGAAATCACTTTTGAGTGATTTGGCTCCAGGCAAAACCACAAAAGTTTTTTGTAGTTGCATGCAAGCCCTGAACTTTAAGGTAAATAAGGGGATTACCAAAGGCTGTGCTTGTGGTAGGCTACTTGGAATAACAAGTAATTAGTGTGAATGCTGGTGCACAACAAGGGGAAGCAGAGGTTGAGAGCTGAAGGCAGCACCTGGGTGGGTGGGTGTTGTCCTGAACAATGAATCCCCAGCTCTGACACTTAAAGGCTCTTCGTGATATTTTGTAAACTAAGGCAAACCATTAGAGAAGAATCCAATTAAGTTAAAGCTAAAATTGCCCACTGTATCTGATTTATTATAAGCCTTTTCTTTCAAACTGTGTAGGTGAGAGTATGAATCAAGTCCTTCTTAAATGAATCCTCTGTACTGCACCACTGAGCCTGTCTGTACTGTAGGCAAGGTAAATCTGAATAAGCCCTTTAAACCTATGTTGCTGTATTGGTTATCTGTGCAGAGATAGGACATGGATGATAACCCCAAACAAAGCTGTGAGCAGAACGTGGAAGCTGGGAGAAATTTCCCTGCAAAGCTTCAAAGGGTCGCTGTAGTAATGCCAAGTGCTAAATATTTGGAAAGAGTTGCATTCAGCAGATAACACCCCTCCCGTAAGGAGCAGATGGCTGAGAGATAGCCCACAGCTCTGGGCAGACCCAAAAGCATCAGAGGGATGAGTTCTCCTGCACTTGCCCTTTAGTGTTTTTAGTTATTTCTGTTTGTAAAAATGATTTCTTTTCAATTATGCCAGTTTATATATGTGAATGGTAAACCAACTTGTCCTTTCTGAAACAATAGTTAACATTCTTTGTCTAATCTAATCAACTCTGTCCTTAAAGCCAAATTCTAGTCTTCCCATCAAATTGCTGGTTGTGTGACTTTTAACTCAGCTACAGTTCATTTGATTTAAAAACATGGCTTAACAACTCTGAAACTAATGTCCTGGAACACACTAAGACTCATTTCCAATTGCAGTTCAGAAGAAAACTTTTCATTCTAACCCCCATCCCTATCTCTGACACTGAATAAATAGAAACAGAGTAATGGTTATGTGGATTTATTTATTTTGGTTATTCTGTGGCTAACATTGCAGCATTACAAGAGGTTGTATTTGCTGATGTTTATTCTGCTCGTGGCTTTTCTTTCTGAAATCTGCATGGCTTTTGAGCGGCATTTATTTTTCAGAATGCTTTTAAAATTTGTAGAGGGCATTTTTTAAACTGCCATGTAAATGCACTCAGCATTGACAGCCTGTTTAGCTTTCAGAAGTAATGACACCTTTAGATGTTTTAGCTCCTAATCCTCTTCCCTATTTGACCTCCTGTATATACTATGTTTGACTTATGTAGTAAAGAACTTCAGCATAAAAATCTAGTGTAATTTGGCTCAGATAAGCAGTATAAGGTTTAATATAAGTCATAAGAAATCTGTCTCCAGGAGTTAAGAGCCAAATAAAATCAGTGGCAGGCTTTCCATTAATTCAATTGTCCCTTACTGTTTTATGGTCCTCAAGTATTTTTATATTCTTCTTTCAATAATGGCTTGAAATTGAACTCAAAGGTCTGTCAGTTGTATTTACTCAGAATGTGCCAGAATATTCTGAAGCGTGACAAATCCCTTGGGTAGTGGAATGTTCATGGAATAATCTTTGGTTTACTCATCCTGCACTGTGCCACAGACATGTAATTACATCGATCAGTTGCATGTGATACAAATCTCAACTATTAGTTCTTCCCTTTCTGTCTCCCATGGTGTTTGTCTTTGTGTGCATACTGCTTACCTAGTTGCAGTTTCAAAAGAGTAGGAAAACACAGAACACATTCTGTAGCCTATATAAGTAGAAAAATGCTACTTGAGTAAGGTCCAAAGCATTGATCTTGTAGGTAACCATGTACTTCATACTCTTAGTCTCACTGACTTTAGCTTTTTTTATGTTTGCAGTACTATTGTTGATATTTGTGAAATAAAACTCAACGTTACTGGGTAAAAGTCTTAACTATATTTTGTGCTCTTCTAAAATGCAAATAAGAAAAAAAATTCTTAAAATATTTAACCTATTGAGATGATGAATAAATGATAGTTTTTTGGGTTTTTTTAGTACTCTGATAATACCTTTGCCAGTATCAGAGGCTTTGGTTGTGTAAAGACTAAAAGGTGTGTTTTAGTGAAATGCCTCAAGAAGGAGGATTCAAAATCAAACCATCCACATCCTAAAGCTAAGAGCTATGTTCTTTCTTTCTGGGTCTATCATTTCTCCTCCTAGCTTTTACCTTGTACACGGGACCAGTTTACTAGGTTGTGAGTCAGTAAGATCACTGAGCAGACAACTCTGGCTGTGTCCAAATACAGACATGGCACCCCCATAAGAGGTAGCTCCTATCCTCATTCAGTGGCTATCTGATAACACTGAGTATACAAATAAGCTGGGGCTAGCTCATCAAGGAAAATATGCCCTCACCAAAGCAGAAAAAGCATATTCTATGGCTTTGTTTTATGCAAAGGTCTGATCCCTGACTCAAGGAGAGAGTTCACAGATGAGCAATAAATGAAGCATGGGAAGAGTTTCCTCTGCTTTGAATACTGCACTGAGTTAGTCTGTGTCTTTGCTTAAGGCTTGGCTTGTGTTGTAGAGAAAGTCAGTGTTTATTTAATAAAGGGTGGGATGACAAGACCAGTTGCACAGATCATTAATTATCTTTAGCACTGATTTTTGCTGAAGATTTCACCGAGAATTCCTGTTCTCATGAGTGTACACAGTAAGAAGAAACTGAGAAGTGTCCTCACAGAAAGAAGCGTATGTGAGGTTTTTTTCTCTCCCCAGTTTTCCTTTGGGCTTTGTTGAGGCTTTAAACAAGTATTTAGAGGAATACAAATTCCCCCTGACTCACACTAATGGAGAATATGTTTCCTGTCTGTTCCCTAGATAAAAATATGTATTTCTCTTGGATAACAGTAAGATATCTCACTGCAAATAGCACTCTTTTGGCACAGTAGATTATGAAAATGTGTTCTATCATCTGTAGTTTGAAGAAACTATAAGAGGAACCTGTCTGGTGCTGTGTTAACTTCCCTCTCTGACAGTTTGCCCATTTGATTTTCTAGGTTAACACCATTGGTTTTTAAAATGCTTAAAAGAACAGCACATGGCTTGATCTGACAGAACTCTATTGACATAGGAACAAAGCACAGACCTTCTTTTCAAGTAGTAATAAACAAAAATCTTTTACAAAACTTGCACAAAGTCGTATTGCTAGGTGGGTTTCTGAAAAAGCAAGCAATGTGGAAGTCTACTGCAATATTATTTCAGTAGTATGCCAGGTTTAAAAGCCTGGTGCCCCTGCTATATTGGAGTTGTGAAAATGTGTCTTGAAATGGAAAGGGGATATAAGTGCAAGGCTGGAGAGCTGTGATCTAAATGGGATTGGAAGAGATGTCTGACCAGGTAATACAGAAGAATTACAATGAGGAAACAGAGAGGTAGCTTTTCTTGATGAGGTGTCAACAAGTATATGAAGTAAGTGCCAGAATTCAGTATAGGTACTGGATCAAATCTTAAACCTATGTACAATAGCACAGGTGTATTGATAACAATACAGATATGTAAGTTCAGTTACCTACAGATGACAATTTGAAGGGAGAAACTAATCTAATTCAATATTAATTCTCATTTTATTGGTAGTATTCGGAACTGTGATAAATGCTATGTTATTCTTTTGATTTAAATACTCTCTTCAGTTTTGTAATTTGAAATTTCTGTTCCATTAATTTTTTTTCCATAGTTAGAAATTTTTATATGAACTGTGTGAGATAATAAGATGGCTTATGGAGACAGAGATTTGGGTAAGGATAAAGACAATGTAATTGCTGTAGGCTGCCATTTAATGCTGTTAATAATCTCAGTCTTGTCATGTTAGAAATAGATTGTAAGTAGATCTGAGAATGAAAGCCAGATGGTCAGTGGGGAAGAAAGTAAATCCTCATGGCATATTTCTTCATCATATAAGTTTTGTTTCAATGACCATGTAGGTCAAGAATGACTGAAACAATAACTTCAGCAATAAAATTTAGACATAGTACTGCTTAAAAAATCCAACAAGCCAGCTACTTTTTTTCTCGAGCCAGAACAAGACTGTAGTGTATCAGCTTCCCCTGAGTTGTCTCTCCCACACAGGCTATCTGTAGACATTTGTCTCTGCCTTAATCCTTCCCCACACCCCATGCATATCACAGAATCTCTTACTTTTTCCAGTTAAAAGTGTACCTTTTCTGTATCCTAGCTGTCTGACTTCAGAGCTGCCATATTTATATCTGTGGTCCTGCCAAAGGGAAATCATCATTAACCTGTTACCTTTGGGAGGATATTGTTTGGGTTTGAGAAAACATGTAAGCAGGTGAGTTAGGACTGAACTCCTTGTTTTCATTCCTTAAGCAAGGACTCATTATTCCAGCCTATTGGGGCAATTTGCCTCCTTTGTAAAGAAGATATTATCTTTAATCTGACTTCATATGTGCTACCTTTTATAGTGCCCCAAATATTTTATAAGGATAGAAAAAGCTCTCGCTTCTGCCTAGAAGTAGCAAAGTAATAGTTAAATAAAACTATTAAATAAATGGATGTATTGAATAATGTACATGTGTAGATATGTAACAGATAAAGATATTGAGTGTCATTGCTAGAATTGTAATACTTTATTTTACAGTATGAATGTCCTTGACATAAGTAGTAACATCAAATCCTCATCTACTTATTATCATACACACTCCTTCAAACGTGAAAATGTTCAGAAGACAAGTCAGCCTCTCATGCACTTTCTGATGAAGAAATGTGGTTTTGACAAATGGCTGAAGGTCTGGAAAGGTGAGCAGAACAGAGCCATGAACCTCTGTGGTTTTTTGTCAGCAGTAGAAAGGCTAGTGCTGGTAAAACACAGTCCTGCTTCCTGCTCTATCTCAGCTTTCAGCTAAGTGAAATTCATCAGCTGAAAGAGCTTTGAGCTGCTGAGCTTTAAGGAGCTACAGAAGTACTGTGTTACTGCCTGTAGTAGAACATCCTACTACTATTGGAATTCTAAGTGTTCTTTGTTATGAGCCTGAGGTATGAAAAAAGAAAATTAAATATATGTGTCTTATTATTAATAATCTCTTGTATTGGGCTGTAGTGTTGTTCAGTTTTAAACTCCTTTGCTGTATGGTTCAGAGACTGCCCCTGGGCTTGGAGAATGCTCTCATCAGGTCATTGCTGAAACAGTCAGATGAAAACAACATAAAAGATACCAGGAAAAAACGTAAAAAAGGAAAACAAATTCTACTGTTACACTACATCAATGCCTGAACACAAACTGGGAGAGAAAAACTGAAAAGAATGGAAAGTGTTGGGTGTTGTAATCATCCCATTTACTCTGCTGGGGCCCCACTGAACTACATGACTTTGTGCTGATAAAAAATGGTCATAGGATTTATGATTTTAATACAGTTCCAGTAATTAGGTAGAGAAAGCTTTACAATTGAGTTTTGTTTCAGTCCTGTCTGTGTGGTTTTAGTTTTCCTTTGTCTATAATACTTCTGCAAGATCTACTGTAATGAATTCAAAACAGAGTTCACAGATATCAAAACAAGAGTAATGAAAACCACTGAATATTAAAACTTCTCATATCTTCAACAGTCCTCAAACACCTATTAAAATTTTGTTTGGTAACCTGCCCTGCAATGTGATGATTCATGCTTTTAAGTCCCTTGTGAAAATGTAAAATACCACAGTTTAAAGCTTCAAGTACAAGCTGACAGATAACATGTATCTCAAACACATCTGCTGTGTCCCACCAGGACTATTCCAAGCTGATGCCCTCTGCATTCAGATGAAAAGCATAACTATCCTGGTCATTGCTCTTCTTTAACTGTTGGAAAGCAAATGTGATCTGTTTGATTACTAACCTAAAGTGATTTTTGTTCAGAAGTGAAGGTACTTAGAAGTAAAAGTGATCAATACAATGAGACATTTCCTTTCATTTTACTGCATTTAGACTAGTCTTAGGTTACATTTATTACAAAGGAACAGGCAGTTTAAAACCTGTTATTTTTTGTCTGTGGTGTTCATGGGGACTGTCAATCCAGAAGAAGAAAGATAATATAGGGGAGGCAAAAAGATAATTTGGCTTGTGTAATAATGACAGTCTTAGAACTAAACCAACATTTTTAAGCAGGTTAAATTTTACAATCCAGGTTTACTGAAGTTAAAACATTCAGTCTCTAAGCCCTCTTCAAAGGCAATATAATCAGTCAGATATTATTTCACCTTTCCTCTTTGATGATATAGATTCAATCTAAAGATATTGCACTTACTGATTAGTAAAAGTAGGAATTCCCTTTCTGTAGATCTGTGCTCTTAATGATGCTCTTGCCTCTCTGTTTGCTGAGAACAGATGACATGCTGTTCGAATGGAGCCTTTGCATTGTGTGTTTGAAGATAATCCCTAGACCACCAGAGTCTTTTTGGCATCTGTGAACATAAAGGTTATGACAGTTGCCCCTTCTGAATGTAATCTATGGTTTCACAAGTATTCTGCTATAAGATTTTTAAGCTGTGATTATCTCTTCCTGCTTTGTGTGGCACTGCTAAGGAGAGAAAAAAAATACTGGAAGTTTTAAAAGCAATACATTCTGTGGTGTCTTAAGCACTTCAGTTTGCAACAAAGTGATGTACTTACTTTACACACTTGACTTCTTTGGGCTATTTAACAGCTTACACTGCAGCACGTGTTTTAAGTGTTTGCTGGATCAAGATCCACATCCTCTCTGCACCATTAAACGTTATGCAATTGAAGAGTGGTTAGATTCCCCAAGGAGTTGTCTTTTGTCTATAAATGGAGAACATCCACAGCTTGCATGTGGGATTTCTACTCGTTTATGTGATCTGATCTCCTTACTGTGTATGTTTGTACTCATGCAATTAAATATGTAGACATGGTAATGACCAGAATAAGCTTACTAGGGGAAAAAGGAAAGCAGAGGAGGGAATTGCCAAGTTCTTTAAAACATTTTGGTTTGTGGCCAGCTCTATAAATTATCCACTGCTTCCCTATATTCTGTCTGCTTAGCAAAGCTCAGGGCAATTTTCAATAGTCCAGACCTTTGACTAGCATTTAGTATACAAACTAGAAAACAATTAGACCCACTTAAATATTCACATTTTCCTTTTTTCTTTTCATATTAGATTTCTTCTCTACTTCTCTGGGCCTGCTGAAGGCAGTGGTGCTAATCTAACTTTTAGTTAATTGTCCTGTAGGAATAGTCCTTAAAGGTTCTTTTAGTTTCCTGAGTTAGGAGTTGTTGCACCCTTTTTAGGTCTGTGCTAACAATATCTTCTATTAGAAACAAAGGAATGATTTTTTTTTTTCTAAAGAACACTTTATTAAAGAATTGAAGTTGACAAATATGTCATAATAAATCTGTAGGCTGTCTATCAGCCATAGACACATTTCCAGTTGCTCAGGTGAGCAGCCAGAGACATGGGAAGAGCAGGAGTGTGTAATGGAGTTGGTGGGTGATGGAGCTGGTTTGCCTCCTCACACACCACCTTGACTTTTCATCCTCTTTGTAATTATCTATATGAAACCATTATGCAAACAATCAGGCTCAAAGGAACTCCTCTTATTTATTAGCTGAATAAAGTACATTGACATTAAGTAACTATCATGAGGAAGTCAGTCATTGTCTCCCACAGGGAAGGTGTTCTTTTGTCTTGTCTTGGAGATTGATAATTCCAGAGCCCACAGACAGGTCTCATCTTCTTTTCCATGTTTTTTCATTTCCATATGCTAATGGCTATTCTGTCTGGAGATGGTACTAGCTTCCTAAAGCCCTTGTTACAGAAAATTAAATTTCTCAGAATTGATTGATGACACAGTTAAAAATTTAACTTAATTAAAAAGTCTAATTAGTAGCATGTGAGCTAACCTTGATGGAATGAGCAGTAAGTTGACTTAAACAAGCACCATCACGAAACCAAGCACTAGCACAAAACTAAGCTAATGTAATACATAGAATGGCATTTATTATGATCCCTCAGATCATTTACAGGATGACCACATCAGCTATTTTATCACTATTAAATAGTATCAGAGTTATTATCCTCAAGAAAAATGATTTCTTGTTTCTCATAAGTGGAAATATAACTCTTTACCTCAAGATTTATAACAGTGTTTTAAACCTTTTATTGTACTAGTCAGAGATGCCAATACAGTTCTTTTTTGTGACTTTCAATGTTCTGTGTTCTTGACTGTGGCTTTAATTCCTGCTTCTGTACTATGAGTTGGTAATTGTGATCTGGAATAGTATATTTGTTCTTGGCGCTCCTGGCAATGGAATCCTATTGAACTACCTATTCCAAAATTATGTGTAGAGATTTCTTGTAAACTTTGCTATTGCCTGACATAAAACAGCTTATCTAACTCTAGAGCAACAGCTGGCATGCTGAGGATATATTCATTTACACCTTTCTGCACTGCCTCAAGCAGATATTGTTATACATAAAAGAACTGGAAGGTGAAATTAAAAATATTATTGGTAGACGTAGTATTTGTTTCCACAACTGTTTTCAACCCTCTTTTCTTCTTCCTAATGCTTTGCAATTTCCTTCATATTTTTGCTTCTCTGGTGGTACCTGTGGAACAATTTTAAAACTGTAATCAACATTTCTTACAGAAACTTCCATGTAGAATTGTTATTTATTTTATAACTGTTACCATCTAGACCATTACTTACTACTTAGGCACATTATCAGGCAGCTTTCTGGCCCAAAGGATTAGGAAATTAAACCAAAAGCAGAAGAAAACAGAATAGGAGAAAACTAGGTTCTGAAATAGCCATTATTTTGCTGTCTGGTTTGTGCCTTAAACAGTACAAGGTAGTCCAGAATTCAGTCTTTGCTCTGTATAATTGTTTGGGGGTTTTTTTGGTAGCTGTATTCCAACTTTATAGTTAGGGACTTAACTCTGCAATTGCTTATGAACTGTATTCCCATTTAAGTCCCTCAGGATGCACTCAGATTACAGAAGGGAAAAAGTAGTCTATAGAAATGTGATTGCAACTGCAGCCATAAAAAAATGTGTTGCTAAAAGTGTCATACTAGAGAAGACACTTAGCCTGCAGTTTTTCACCTGATCACAGGTTGCTGGAATATAATAAGAAAGATATAGCTGTCTGGAAGACAGTTAACTTTTCTCTAAAATGAAGTGAAGCTGTAAGACAGAAAATGAAAGATTATCTAGCTCTTGCTTTCTTGCTTTCTCACTTTCTTGCTTTTTTTCTCCAGGCTATATGATTCCATTACATTTTTCTCCGCTCTACCTCTTCTTGTGGGATTTGCAGGCCATTATTTTACAAGCAGAGCTCACAGACATTCCTTAACACATCATTGTCTCATGGAGACAGAGTTTGCTTTTTTTGGTGGCTAAATGAACGCATTACATTTTTCAGTGCAACTATCCTGGCACAGAATCTTGAGCTTTTCAGAATGGAAGAGTTAGCTCAAACACAGAGCAGTCAATAAGAAAGAAAGAAAGAAACAAGCAAACACAAAAAACTAAAAAAAAAAAAAACCCCAAACCAAAGAAAAAAGTGTTGATGTGATACTATTTTGGAAACTTCAAAGCTGCACTAAACATTTACCTTTTAACTGCTGCAAGAAGCCCTGAAGCCGTGGTGCAAAAAACATTGAAGTTGTATGGAGAACAAATCTATCATCTATACGCTGATAAGATCTGCCTGAGCTCCTTCTCCAGACTAAAGAGTCCCAGCTCTCAGTCTCTTCTCATTTCAAGGATGCTTCAGCCCCTTAATCATCCTCATGGCCCTTCACTAGGCTTGCTCCAGTGTGGCCAAGTCTCTCCTGTATTGAGAAGCTCAGAAGTGGACACTGTATTTTTATATCATTTAGAACTAATAGGAAGAAAAATACAACTGAAACTACAAAGCAATTTTTCAAACTGACCACATGTGCCCACCAGAATTCATGTACCAGAGCTGTGGGTTTCAATGTCTGCAAAACTTACACAAAGGAGACTTAGAAAATGTGAAATGTTTTCTTTAAGAGAAATCAGTACAAATTAGAAATCTGCTTTGGACATTTCGGGTCATCTTTGCAACAGAAAAGTTTAGACATTCTACTACACTGTTGTGGTGCTGCAAAGAAAAATATTTAAATCAATCTTTTTACTCAATATTTTCCCTTTTCCAGATGCAGTGGTTGAAGGGAGAAGACAGTGGGTAACCTACTGGACTCCAGGAAGCAAAACCTGAGGGAGGAATAAAACAGAGTTATTGAAGTAGTTAATGAGCATGCTGAAAGCATCTGTCTTTTCAGTCTGTTTATAATTTTTCAGAAGAATGTTAATATATTTTGACATGACAGAATGAATAAATAGCAAAACCAACAACATTAGTACACTGGGGAAAAAAAAAAAAAAAGGAAACCAAAATCTCAAGAGGAAGGGGAAATGAGAAATTTTCATGTTCTTCCAAAAAGAGAACCACTCTTTATCTAAATTCCTAAATCCCAGGTTGAAAAGCATAAAGTAATGCATTCAATTTCCTGGCTGTAGGTAGTTGCTTATGAGAGACCATGTGGGGTATATTTCCTGTTCACTTAAATGCTCAGCTTCTGGAATAAATCAGTAATATTTTGTACCCCCCCTCCCCCGACCATTTTGAAAGGACACTATTGAGAGATGCTGTCAAATGTGAATGTTTGGTTTCTCAGAACTGCAAAATGAAACTCTTTATAGCTGCATATGTCATCAGGGGGTTAAAAGTAATGGATACCAACTTTTTCCCTTCTTTTGCTTAAGAAGTAAGATTGAATCTTTCCAAAGTCCAGAAGCATTAAAGCTATATGCTGAATGTTCTGTTCAGCATCAAGGCAAATCCCAAGTTAAGCTATCAGAGAGGAAGAACAAGAAGAATGCCATGCTCTTATCTAAAGCTTTCCTTCAGGGGATTCAAAAACATTCAGTAAACATTAGCAAATTTAAGTAATTCTCTGTGAAGCAGATAGAATTTTCAAAGGCCTGTAAGTGCCAGGAAATCCATTAACTCTGTGTTATCAAAAGGCATCCCAGAGTAAGCCAGTGAAAAATAGAGTATGTTAGAAGAAAGTGAGTCACAGATTACACAGACCCTTACTGTCAAAAGAGTATAACTTGAGAAAGACCTGATGTATGCAGCTGGTTTCCTTTCCTTCTAGGTTCTGATTAAGTGCTTGTTAGTGTTGCTAGGAATTCTCTTTTTCATTTTCATGGGACTTGACACCCACATTTGGAAAGACCACTGAAATCTGGTCTGACAGTTGCAATAAGAGTGTCTGCAGTCATTCGTTTTTTGTATCTAGAACTGGAATCTCACTCCTGGTCATATACAGTGGAGTAGTGACTGTGAGGTCATCATCATGGCCAGGCTTCACGAACGCAGCTCCGGGGAGGGCTCCATCCACACTCTTCCCAAGTGCTTTTTACAAGCGCTGCTGGCTGCAAAGGCCAACGCGGGACAGACAAGAGTGGTTGCAAAAGGCACAGCACAAGGACTCCTTAGGAGGTATAATCTGCAAGACACGATTCTTTCTACGCTGTNTCTCTGTCAATCTTACCATCTGAGGAGATGAGGCTGCCTAGGTAATTAAACTGTTGGACTGATTTAAGCTCTGAATCACCAATGATGATATGAGGATGATGAAAAACTTCCTGAGGTAGGAGCCTTCCAAAATTTGGGCTCTCTGAGTCACATGCCAAGACTTTGCTGAACTCTAATCTTTACACCATGATCAGATACTGGTAAAGAAAGAAACTCAAAGATCAAACAGCCATCAAATCTCACTGTTTATATAAAATCACAATGAATATCTTTTTAGCCTGGAAACTAAACTAAGCCTCAAGTCTTATAAATTACTGTTCATTTTCCACACTTCCTTGGTGGGTGGCTGTTTAAATTCAGCATCTGAAATCTTTTGGCACAGCATAAATAACCTCTCTAGTGAGCTGTCATTAGACATATTAATTTTACTCCCCCTCTATACCTGGTTGGTATAAAATAACACCATCAATCTTATAAAAAGGATCCCTTGTTTTCCTCCTCCAGCCCAGCTACCACTGCTGTCTCTCCATAAGTCATGAATACTCCTAGCACAGCAGGAACACATTAATGATTTATTTTTTCTAGGGAATACCCATATTACAAATGATTTTGTTACCTTGCTGGATACTCTCACTGCAGGACATTGTTGCTAATAGATCCCCTCGAGCATTTGCTGTCAACATTCCTCATTTAACTGGATCCCAGGTGCTATGCATGCTAAATACCTCATCTATAATCTCTTTAAGTATGAGATTTCTGGCTCCATCTCTTTGTTGGCTAGGCAGTTTCTTCCAGCAAAAGTAAAAACAGCACAAGGCTTTTCTAGAACTCTTGGGAAAAGTTGTTAGTTGTAATTATTCACAGTTGCATGCAGCAATGGGCTCATATTTAGGAGAACATCAGTTCCAGCACCCCTTATCTCTGCCTCTCTGTATAACTCCTTATTTTTCTGACATCCTGGATCACTTCAGACCTTCCTATTGTTTTCTTACATGCCTCTCAAGCTGTGCCAAAAAAAGTCTGGGCACATTAAAATCCAGCTGAATTTTAGCATAGACTGCAATGTGAATGAAACTGAGTGCCAAAACTGAATGCTTTTAAAAATCCTGCTTGTCATGCTTTCTGTATGATTAGCTAATAGATCCCTACTAACAGAGAGAGGAAGTCCTCAGTTGTCTGAGGGAGAGTTTTTCAGGTGTACCAGGACATAAGAAAGGGTAGAATGGATGGTAGGTCTTGCCCTGACAGTCCTGCAAGGTTGGGTGTGCTGGACTGTGCAAGATGGAGACTGTCTCTGGGGTGTGGAAGTGAGACTGAAAAATAGTTAGATGCCTTTTGGGTTGGGAATATGTCCTAGTTTGAGTCCAAATAAGGTATTCCATGCCATATAGGTCATATTCAGTCCTTGAAACTTCGATATCAAACTTGGGCCTTAGGTTCTCTTACATAAGACCTAAGACCCAAGCAAAACAGGTGCATAATATGCAGTGCATACACTGACTTTGTTGAAAATATTTCTACAATTCTGCACTTACCCTATATAAGTAATATTTAGTGAAAACAGCCATTGACAGGCTGACAGGAAGAAATTTGATAGAGTAAAAATGTTTGGTTTGGATTGAAGTGTTTTTCTCCTTTTCTATAACTTCTCTCCCAAAGAAAAGACTCACTCAATGAGTAGTGTTTGCTGGGACAAAATCATTCTTTTTGTTTGAAGACAAAAGAATGAGGAATTAGCAAAAGCAGATGGACCCTGTTTTTCTCAGATAATGGGTCAGTTTTACCAGCACAAGTTACAAGATGACTTTACATCCTGTTAGATTTGCAGTGTTTGTTCCACTGAACCAGGCTTATCCAATGCAAAATAAAAACATTTGAAATGGAAATATGATTTTTTTTAACATTTAATAAAAAACAGCCGCTTGGAACTCTGGCAATCTCTATCCCTCATCACTTCAGTATTGGTTTCATGTTTCATTCAGTGCGATGCCAGCAGGAGAGCAACCTTTTGGCCAAGAATATCTCTGCTTCCATCAAAAATATTTCCCCTTTCCTAATGGAATACAGGTAGAAAGTATAGGCTAAACTGTTGGAAATCAATGGAGTAACATAGAGGTAACTCTTGAATACTGCTGAATACTGTTACATTGCACACTGTGGACCTGTTTCTGAAATGCCTAAAAGCTAAAAAGACATATTGACTCTTCTGCATGGAAGGAATGCATTGAGCTTAGAGACAGTGAGAAGCACTGAAAATGCAGCTTTTTCTGAAAAAATATTATAGGTATTCCATGTAGGTCCAAGCCTGGACCTTAGGTGCAATGGTTCTTAGTTTCTGGACTCTGATGATGTGATTTGGATGTCCAACCTCATTCCAAAAGGACTGGGAAAATGTTGACATAAATTTGTAGGATTATTGCTTTTTGAATTTTCTTGGGCACCTAGCAGTATGTGGTCATTGAAGCTGAGCACATGGTTCTTGTGTTTTAGATCCAAATGTTCCTGCAGGAATGGGATTTTTATAGTATAGCAATTGTTTAATACATTTTAAAAAACACTGGGCAGAAATGAATCGTTATAATGAGAGAGGTTATCAGTAAGAAACACATGAGAACTGCACCTGTAGCGCAGGTTTCTATATAAGCATAAATGAGCTGGAAAAAACAGGAAGATGACAATTTACTGATGATTCAAATAAGTCAGGGTAGTCAGAATGAAATGGACCATGAAGAAGTACAGGGAATGGCTTGGTGGTAAAGTGGGAGATGAAATTCTGCTTTGATAAGCACAAATAATGAATGTGGGACAAAGCAATAATCTTAACTGTACATGAAGGGCTCTTATTAGTTATTGCCAGTTAGAAAAGATAAGAGGTTGTGATCTGTGGAAACATGCTGTTAATGCTGCAGTCAGAAAGCAGCAAGCAGAATGGTTAGCTTTATTGGGAAAGGAACAAAAAACATTGCTATGATCCTGCATGTGTTTGTGGGGTGTCCACATGTTTCAAAGCCTGTGTGCATTCATATACAGAGAAGGGTGGTTAAGATACCACAAAGAATGGCTTCCAGGTGAGGGAAGAGTCCTTCTGAAGTTAGGGTCCTTCTGCTTGGAGAAAAAGTGGCTCTAGGTGAGGAGTATGACAGAAGTCTATCAAACTTGAGTGGGATGAAAGAAACAAATAGGAAAAAGTATTTCTCATTAAATAAGAACTAGAGAGCATTCGGTCAAATAATCAAGTTTCTAGTTTAAAAAAACCTAGATAAATTGCATAATTAAAATAAATGGTAGGTATACCAAATGTTTAAATAGTTAAAAATTGAAGTTTACAAATTCAGCAAAGAAAGCGCTATCTGAAGACTCTCAAAGATAGAGATTTGAAAGACATCTGCAGCACCCAGTGTTAAGACTGCCAAAAGCAGGAGGATATACCAAGGAAAGTGCCAGTTTAAACTCATCCCATTTTTTCATTTTTTCCCACAAGACTTCTCTGCATATATCCTTAATTTTGCTGTAAACTCACATTAGGCTTAACTTCAGTGCTTCTAATGACATTATCTGACCAAGACACTCTGTGTCTCAAATGCTTTCACGTAAACTGTGGGCAGTTATGCTCTGTCTTCGGGGCACATTGTGATAATAAGGTGTTAGACAGTCAGACACCACAGATGGAAACACCAAAGAGTGAATGAGCAACCCCATATGGCTGCTGTTATGGTTTTATGCTAATAGAAATCCAAGCTTTGCTTGAGATGAGTTTTGGTGAGAAAGTGCAGATTTTCATTTCAATGACATTTGATAATAGATGTCTTACTGAGGCATGAGAAATTTCCATGTGTTGAAATATTAGAGAGAACTGAAAATGAGTGAGTTTAGTTCTGGAAACCCTGTAGTGGTGTTAGTGTGATGCTCTGCTCAATCTAGTTATTTGTGCTGGTAAGTCAGGCACCTGTGCTCCCTCTACAATGTGCCATTTTCTTTTAAAAGCAAACAGCTTCTTTCATCTTGAAAACATAGTTGAAAATCCCAAGTTCTTTCTCAGACTTGAAACATAAATTTGTGTTGGTCTGATCTGTATTTATTTACACCATTCTTAAAGGAGGCTACCACCTCTTTTACACCAGATCACCTTATAGCAAACATCACAATTCTCTAATAGAAAATCATAAGCAGTGTAAAAAATTGTATTGACCCTTTGCTTTAATAAGTGGTAAGAAATTAAGGAAGTTCTGGAGACCTATTTATGCAATAGGTCAAATTAGAGTGGCTTCTCCTTGTCTTGAAATATATGCATGGATAAATTTTGTAAAAAATATGGAAAAACAGCTATTAGAAAAAGCAAAGTGTATTGTTATACTATCACAGTATCACAGTATGTCAGGAGTTGGAAGGGACCTAGAAAGATCATCTAGTCCAACCCCCCCTGCCAGAGCAGGATCACCTAGACCAGGTCACACAGGAATGTGTCCAGGCAGCTCTGCGTAATTACTACATAATTAAAATAGAATTAGGGATATATCAAATACTATTATTCAGTAAATTATAATTATTTTATACATACTAACACTATTTTATATCTTTAACTGTCTTTTTCTTGGCATACTCTCTGTCTGCAACTTTGTCAACGAATTGAAAAGTGGCCTCAGGATGTTGAAAGTGCAGATCATGGATACATCATTCTCACCACAAACAAAGTCCACTTTCACAGATGTTTCAGGTCAGAACAGGCAGTGGTGTTGCTCACTGAGAAGTAAATTTTTAAAGTGCCCTTTGCCATGGAGCTTTAAAAAGCTTTCTGATGTTCATAAGACTCAGTGATGTGGGTTTCAGCCTTCACTCTCTCTTTTACTTTATTACAGTGCTAGTGAGTGTTTCCACTCCATTTCAGGAAGGAAGCATCTAGCTCTATTTTGTTCAAAGCTCTGACAATAGCTTATGCATCTATGTATTCAACTGTCCTGATTCAAAGCAATTGGAACTCAGAGAAGCTTTGGGCAGTGTTCTCTGCCATAAATCCTGTCATGGGTTTCCAGATGATTATTGATATGTAGTGACTTCATCCTTTTCTGGTTTTACCACCTATTGTTTTCAGGATGCAGCACTGGCGAAATATTCCAGAATATCTGCTAAATGGGGAACATCATCTGAGGCTTTCCAGGACAGGAATTGTCTTTTAAAGGGAGAGATATTTGTAGCTGATCTCTTTCTTAAAGAATAGAAGCTCAAATAAAGTCTAGTGAGGGATATACAACCGGATAAGCCTTGCCTGCCAGATGACACATCCCAGTCTGGATTTAGAACTTACTCTCCCAAGCTTTCACTGAACTCCGCTGCACTGCCCTGACTTTTAACAACTAACCCTCTGCATCAGCCCTTATTAAAGTGAATTTGTCTGCCCGTCAACCATAAAGTTAACTTCACTTTCTGGGCTGTAAATATGCAGTATTGTGAGTGCCAAAGATGATGTCCTGTTTTAATTTTATTTAAATATTTTCTGTAAAATTGGAGAAATAAAGATGCTCACTGAAGAGCTCTTGATTCTGAAATTTTCACAATCTTTTGGCCAAGGCAACTAAGAGTCAAACCCTGACCAGGTCACACAGGAATGTGTCNCTAGGATGCCATTGGCCCTCTTGGCCGCAAGGGCACATTGCTGCCTCATGGGCATCTTCCTATCCACCAGGACTCCTAGATCTTTTTCCCCAGGGAAATTATCAAATGTGGCACACCAAATACTGAGCACTGTTAGCTTTTAATCATGTACCATGCAGGTTCATGTTTTCAGGTGAGCAACTCAATTCAGAAAGGATCTTGCCTGTGTAATTGAACTTATATCTATTCAGAGAATGTCTTCACTGCATGCTTAAATTTCCCCAGCACTGGGGTTGACATCGCCTTTCTCAAATGAATGTCTGATTGCTGGATAAGACTTAGATATAACTGTGGATAGTAGCAAAATCTTTTTGAGTATGTTGCTCTTACAATCAAATTACAGATCACTCTAACATGTGGTAACTCTTCAGTGAAAACCATGCAGCTAATCTGAGATATTTGAAAAAGCAAAACCAGAAGGACAAAAATACAATATGAAGGTGTAGTAAATGTGCAGCTTTGTGTACAAAGCAGTATGTTCCAGTTCCATGTGACATCAACATTTTAAAACTAAGATAGGAGAAATGGAGGAACAGGTCAAAATTATTTTCATCAAGGATGGTAGATGCTATCTGTTTTCATAGTTCTGTCACAAGGGAACTCCAACAAAGAAGCCTAGTTCATAAGTGTGAGAGTGCTTTTACCAAACACTTTTTTCACAAGAAAAAATTGTGAATGTAAGTGTCATGGTTTGAGCTCATTCAGCTGACAACAAAGCACCATGCATCTGCTCACTCACTCCTACTCCCTTCTGGTGGGATGTGGAGGAGAAAACACAACAAAAGGCTGGAGGATGGAGACCAAGGACAGAGATAGCTCTCTCATCAGTTATGGTCATGGACTTATTAAATATGTTATTGCAGAGGTGCTAATGGCTTCTTACAGGACTCATGCCACTAGCCCCATACCCTGCTACCAAAATCTCCTCAAACACAAACCCAACACAGTAAGGCAGAGAGATAATTCAGAGAACAAAAAGAGGATTTCAGTGTTGGTAGATAAGTATTTTCTTCTAAAATTTATTCTATTGTCAAATAAATAAAACCCAGGCTTCTTCATCTACCTACATCAATCTGACTCATTATTGTTTTCCATTTATTTTTGAGGGGTGAGCATATTGAATAATGAAAGCAAACTCCATCCACCTTCATGTGAATATATTGCAAGTCCTACAATATGACACATTATTGTAATATAGTGGTTGAATTAATGATTTCAATTTATAAATGAATCAGTGATTTAGAGCTGTGCATACACACAATCTATTTGAGTTGATAGTAAGCCTTTGGAAGCAGCGTATATTTATTAGCATCTTTGTAGTAATGCAAATTATGCTTGATTTAGTTTCTGAAACACTGAATAAAGAATCTTGGGAATTCAGAACTTTTAACTCCTTATTGTACAGTTTACAATTGATTGTGTTAGAAAATGATCACTTAATTTACCTGGAAGAGTCCTGGCTAATTGAAATAATAGCCAGCCTCTAATGGTAGAATTTTGTATTTAGGCTATAAAGCATTCAGGACTGCAGATCTTCATTACAAAGACAATGTTCCTTTGGCTGTTTCATAAAACTATGCTTAGCTAAAGGAATGTAATGGCTTACCATTATTCAGCAGAGCCAATATAATTACTCTCATCTGTTAGAGAATTATTAGAAAAATAATTTGAAAGAGGAAAGAGCTTAATATATAATTAAAGAATTGTCTTTATTAAGCAATTATTAAATTCTAGTAAATTTTGTCTGCTGTTTGAGAAATAAGTTTTCTACTAGGAAAAACATGCTGCAGACAATTACTTTAATCTGTATTTAGCAAATGAGGACAAGCAAATTATTTGAAACTGTCTTTCAAAGAGGATTCACAGAGATCATTTATTAGGTCCCTACTGTCTAGTTTGAGTCAAAACAAGGTATTCCATGTCATATATATCATATTCAGTCCTTGAAACTTTGACATCAAGCTTGGGCCTTAGAGTCTCTTAAATCTGGCCTAAGACCCAAACAAAATAGGTGCATAATTAAGCCATGGAGCACCTAAATAACAGCCAGTACAAAAAGAAGGAGAGGTTTGTGTCTCTACTTTTCCTGAAGGTTGAGCACCTGAGCCTTGTGAAGATCAGAAGCTCAGCTCTCTTCCTACAGGACTCTGTGTGTTCTGCCTTCCATCTCAACTCAAGAATTCCTGAATCCAGATCCAGGATCTAGCATCTCAGCCACCATTTGCCCTCAACCACCACTTTATATCCTAGTTGAGGAAATATGAAATATTATCCTCTTGTCACACACTGGTCAGCATTTTATTCAGCAATGCAAGCCTCTGTAATTTTATCTGTCTCTTGGTCCAGCAATAGTTTCAAATAGTTAATTCTGATTCACACTGCTTTTACACTGGCTTCAGGGAATATACTCAGACTAAGACTGAGTCTAAGAACTAAATCTGAACTACAAACATCTAGTGAAATCCTCCTGATTTTCTTAAGTTATCACTGGACCATTGCTATGATAGATCCCAAACGAGGGCCTCCAATGTATTTGGCTTAGCTGCCACAGAAATACAGGAAAAAAATAGGTCACTATCCCCAGAACTGGAAAGCCTAAGGAAAGGAAAGATTCTATTTCTAACATAGACCAGAAACTGGTGATAAGAATTGTTTGTCTGTTCTTAAATTCAAAAGTAATTATGTTTTCTTGACTCTAACACAGGATAGAACAAGTAAAGTTTTAAAAATCCTAAAAAAAATTGAAGAGCACAACATGCTTAAAATGTCATGGTACCAGTCCTGTCAAGTGATGGGATTTATTTATGGATTGGGTTTTGGTTGAGAATGCTCCTGTAGGATATAGTGATAGAACAAAATATTTTTCATCCCATTCTCTTATTTATAAAGAATGAATGGACAAGTTTTCTTTTTTTTCTTTCTCTCTCTTTTTCCCTGAAATCTCTTCTTTGGAGGTAAGAAGTATAGAAATCATTGGTTATGGTTTTCAAGGTTAAATCTGAGTATGATATTCCATCTGTGCTTGCTTGTCTGTAAGAAGATTCTGCAGCTCAGACTAGGATCCTGACTAGCTTTACTGCTTTTTCCAGCTTGTACTCTTAAAGTCTCCTTAATCTTATTTAAGTCTACACAGGGCTTATAACATGCAGTGGTTTTGTGTAGGAAAATTTCAAGCCCTCTTGCTATGCTGTGGTAGAGATTTCCTGGGTTTTAATCTTTTACCTTTTAAAATAGGTTAGATGCTGCCATCTACTGATAAGGAAACATGATTTTTATTTCTTCTAGTGATTTTAAGGAATTTTGTTTGATATTTTCTCTTCAGTAAAACTGTAGAGATCTCAGCAGTATAAATTTGCAAAGGCTCATCCAGTTATGTCTAATCATTTACTTTAGGTTCACTGTGAAATCTTTCTGTATTTGAGTTAATACAAAGTCATATCACAAACCTCAGCTACAGTCTCCAACTCCCTTTTCAGCTGGAAGTCTGAAGAAATGTTAATTTGCTTTAAAATATAGAAAAAATATAGTGTATCAGTGTACAGTGTGCCTTGCCAAAGGCTTCTGGGTGTTATTCAAAACGAAACAAAAGGCAAAGGTGTTTTCCTGGGTACTCTTTTGGCCCTAAATCTGAACAATTTCAACAATAAGAATGAAGGAACTGCATGGAAGTGCTGCAAACTTAAACACTTAAACTCTTTTTTTCCTTTTGGAAATAATATAGCTATAGGAATTAAAACAAGGAGAAACAAATGTGAAGACTAGGTGATTTGTCACCACTGAATTTTGCTTCTTCCTTCACCTCCAGTTAAATTCACTTTGTACACAGTCACATCACATAGCTGAAGAACAGCTTTATATGATTTTATGATGAAACATCAAAAAAGGAAAACCAAACACCTGAGCCCTGTTTGCTCAGGGGAGAACTATAACTCAGTTCAAACTTGGCCCATTCTGCTGGAGTGCTGGCCAAAGCTTCAGCTGTGTAATGAAGTTCTGCAGTGACAGGGAGCAGATTTTACAGTGATATAGCTGATTGAACCAACTTCATTTCCAACAGCACATAATAACTGTTCATTAAGGTGAAAAAGCAATGTACTGACAATTTTATGTGTGTGCTGTGCTCTTATTTATACTTGCACATAAGCAAATACAGAAAACAGTCTATGTGGTTAAGAAATGACGCCCTGTTTCACAATCCATGCCTTTGTAAGAGTGATCATTTCAAGGGATGTGTGGCAACTATTCAATTATTCTATTAGCAGAGTAAACTGAAAACTGAACTACAAACTAGAAATGAATTCTGCTGTCCTTACTCTTGTGTTGTCACTTACACTGCACAAGCTGAATATTCAGGAAATGCTGGTGTAATACTGTTTTGTTTTGGCTTATGACAGTAAATATGAACCTGCTCAAAGAGGAGGGTAGCAAAGCACAAGATCTCATAGGTCATAAAAGTATGTTTAGTAAAAGAGATTGTCTTCCCTTAGGATAATTGGTGACACATCATCTCTGGTTTGTTTTCAAATTACAGTTTTTCTTTTTCTCAGTCTTATTTTCCTTTTAATGCTATTGTTTTCCAACATGTAAGAGAATCACATTGAACTTGTGGCCTTGTTGCTAGGTTTCAAGCTGCATTTATGCAGTCTGCTGAGACACTATTTTCAGTTTTGAATTCTGAATCAAGTCCCAAGGCAACAGTTCCCTGTTTCTTAGCAACACAGATGGGTAGACAGTATATTCCAGCTTTTTTGTACAATGGACGAATAAACAATTCCCTGAATGAGGATATGCTGCAAATTCATCCCTTTGCTTAACTTCCACTAGAAGAGAGGAAAGAGAAGCTTTCTGTGATACAGCATATGGAGTTTCTGAGGAAGTCACTGTTCTTTCAGAGTGGTGAGTGGTGTCTCTATCTCTTCTGTTCACTGCATCTCTCTGGCTTCCTTATGCATCATTGGGCATATGGATCTGGAGGTGCTTTGGATCAGTGAGGTTGAGTTTCTAGGATACAAACATATGCATGGAAAATCAATAGTAACAAAGCTGATAAAGGTGGGGTGTGTGAAAAGAGACCTTTTGCTTTGGTGAAATGAATGGAGAATCATAGAATTGCATCTCTTTAGAAACTCCCTCTGGATGCAGAGCTTTGGTTTCAGGTAAAAGCTGGGGATGGAGGAATATAAGAGAAGGATTGAGAGTTAAGGATGAAATGGGGAGAGANGGTATTCACATGACTAGTAAATTAGTGGTGGAGGTTACCCAGAGTGTGAAATAGAGAGGAGTTGCCCTTTCAGCACAATCTCTGCTAAGGGTTGCACAGCTTAGAGACTTCATGGCAATATAGGCAAAATCTGAATTTTGCTGCCTCCAGACTGTGGGACTGACATTGCCATGGAGAGGGAAGAGTGCTAGGAAATGGGAGGAGAGCAGAGAAACACACAGCTCACAAGGCTGTACCTTTTTTTCCTGACAACTCTGGAGGGACAAGTGCATACATAACCTTTCCATGATGGTAGCAGCAATGCCAAGTCAAGGTTAATACAGCTTTGGCAAAGACCAGAAAAACTGATTTTCCTTTGCTCTTCATTCTGCTGACCTTGGCATCTCCCTATTTTACCTGTACCTAAAGCTTGCCTGGTGAGCAGTATATCTCTTTAGTTGCAAAAAAGAGAAAAGGCTGGTTTAAATGTATAAATTATTAGCTGTCATTTTTTCTGCCCAATTTAGTAAATGATGAGATAAACACAGCAGCTGCTCATGGTGGGACACCTGACCTGCATGTAGACTGCCCTTCTCCCAAACTGCATGGGAAGCCTGGACCTCCTCAGAGGACAAAAGCAGAGTCCCCACCCAAGCTTGCTCTCCTGCTTCAAGGCAGGAACAGGACCAGGCTGTGCTTTAGTATTGGGATAGCCTGAGAAGAACTTGTGAAGTAGGGACTCTGAATTTTGGCCCCTTCCTGCAGCAGGGAGTGCTCCAGCCAGTGGAGTCCTGGACTGAAAGGAACCTGGTTTGACACCACAGTACAGCTGAGCGTGGCTTGGGGACAAAAACCAACCAGAGAAAAAAGGCACAAAAATGTGACCTTCCAAAAAATAATTGGTGGGAAATTCTTTAGCTGCAGTAATCATTAAGATTGGAAAAGACCTCTAAGTTCATCGAGCTCAACAGTCTGTTTTTGCAGGAGCTCTTTAAGGCTGCTCTTTCTCATAGAGTATAAGAAAGGTAAGAGTCTGGGAGTGTCTTTAAGATCAGTGAGAGACAGCAGTGTCTAGATTGTACCCAGAGCTANGCTCATGGTGGGACACCTGACCTGCATGTAGACTGCCCTTCTCCCAAACTGCATGGGAAGCCTGGACCTCCTCAGAGGACAAAAGCAGAGTCCCCACCCAAGCTTGCTCTCCTGCTTCAAGGCAGGAACAGGACCAGGCTGTGCTTTAGTATTGGGATAGCCTGAGAAGAACTTGTGAAGTAGGGACTCTGAATTTTGGCCCCTTCCTGCAGCAGGGAGTGCTCCAGCCAGTGGAGTCCTGGACTGAAAGGAACCTGGTTTGACAGCACAGTACAGCTGAGCATGACTTGGGGACAAAAACCATCTGGAGAAAAAAGGCACAAAAATGTGACATTCCAAAAAATAATTTGTAAAGAATTCTTTAGCTGCAGTAATCATTAAGATTGGAAAAGACCTCTAAGTTCATCGAGCTCAACAGTCTGTTTTTGCAGGAGCTCTTTAAGGCTGCTCTTTCTCATAGAGTATAAGAAAGGTAAGAGTCTGGGAGTGTCTTTAAGATCAGTGAGAGACAGCAGTGTCTAGATTGTACCCAGAGCTAAATACTTTACTGCCTATTAGGGTGTTAATGCTGCTTCAGTGATCTTTCACCCTGTCCAGACGCATCTTTGGGTGTATATGAAAGGGTGTCTCTCTCCCTCTGGGCAAAAAGATGAATCTCAAGTGGCAGTGGCTGATGAGATAGCCCATGGCAGGATCTAACACCTGGGCACATACTAGGACAGTAATGGGGCAGCTCTAATTAGTGTTGTGGCCTGGGTGGACCCAGGAATGTGGAGAAACACGAAAACTCATGAGGAAGGAAGGAAGGAGGCTGGGATTTCAAGCTTTCCCTGATTTGAGGTTGGTTTTGTCACTCCCACTTGTGCAAAGTGAGGCTAATGTGCATCCAGCACTGCTCAACTAACACCAAATCCCTGCTGTGCTGTGTGTGCCTGTTTAATGAGACAAGAATAAAACTGTGAAGGGGAGGATGTATTTGTGTTCCTACTTAGTGATAAGTATTTCAGGCAAAGTAGAAATCAGAGCTCCTGTTGTGACAGGCTGGTATGAACATGTAGGTTCCTGAACATCCATGCTTTTGGCTTGAGATGGGCTTTCTCTAGGGTTAGGAGTTTGCTTCTTCAGGTTACTTTGCAGAATTGAGAGGAAGAAGAAAGCAAGAAGCAATAGTTCTTCACCTAAGCATAGGTACAAAATATTGAAGTAAAGGTACACATTTATCTTCAGTGAGTATACTAGGTTACAGAGACAGGGCTATCCAGACTGCAAGTAGCAATCAATAAGTTCTGTTGTATATATGTGTGTGTAGGTTTTTTCCTTTCTTTTTGCCAGGGATTACAATACCTGAGAAGAAAAAATCCACCATCAGGCCATTACATTCACCTTCCAAGATAAGTGACAATTTTTATTTGGAAGTCAAACAACATTTTCTGAGAGCCTTTATTAGCCTTTCTTCCAGCAACAAACTGTTGTACAGCAATCCAAAGCCAATACAAATATATGGCTAAAGCAGCCTCCTGATTTCAGCTACCAGCTTTAGAGATCATCCAACACTTCTCAGAAGCCACGAGTAAAGGGGAAAGGGGAACTGAAGCCAAAAATGGTCTCTGAGTCAATAGTCATGCAGCAGCTTTTCAGGCTTAGGTCCAGGCTGCTCCTTCCTCTCTCAGAAAAGGGACTTGCCAGTTTGTCACTTGCTTTCCACAGATCAGCTCTTATGAGATCAGAATACTGTTTGTAAAGAATGACAAATATAAACCTGGTGTGGATGAAGATCCCAAGCTGTATGATTATAGGCAGGTAAAGTGCCTGGCTCTCACACTTTAATATAGCAAACATGCTGAAACAAGAAAGGATGCTTGGGGATCAGTAAGTGAAGCCACTAGATGTCAGTCTCACTAGCCAAGAGTTAGTCCTGCAGTTGTGATTTAACTTTGTTAGGTAACTTTGTTGCAGTCAGGAATTATTTCCCAAAAAGACTTCCATAGGGAAAGCTGATGAATCCAGGCTTGGAGAAATGTGTTTTAATTCCGTTTGGAGCTGACAGGATGGTTTTCCTTTTGGCAGAGCATATTGAAATACAGACATTAGGGCTAATCAGTTCATCCTGCTCTCTGTGACATGTCTGACTGTACTTTCTGCTGTCCCCAGTTGAATTGCTTGACATGCTGGATGGGAGTATTTTGTGGTAATTTTTCTCCATTTAGCAGCCCTAACTAAGACTAGCAGCTCACTGTGCTAGCTGTTGCTAATAACTTATGGCAAAAAACTCTCCTTTCTTCATAAAAGCTGAAAATTGAATTTTTGTACACAAAGTTGCAAGGAAAATTTTAGAATCCAAGATACAACTCGGATCAGTGCATTCCCCCCAAATCAGCTTGTCTAACATTAAAACTGCTAAGGAAGAGAAATGTTCCATCTGGATGGGTTTTGTTCAGAATGTTTTGATTGGGGGGGAGCCACACTTACTCTTTGGTTTGTCTGTTTGTTTTTGGAATACCCTTCAAAATCAAATGCCACAACAACAGAGAGAAGGAAAATCTTTTATTAAGATTAACATTTAATTACAAACGTTCCTCTCTCCTCTCCTCTGAGCCCTTCAGAGAATCTTGCCCGAAGAGCAATTCAGGAAACTTGCTATTTCTAAAATAAGAAAGAAAACTGAGACAGAAAACAAACTCCTTCTCTTCCCCAAAGCAAACATTTCTATCTGGGCATGCAATTCAATGAAGAACCATGTAAATAGCATATAGCCAATTTTACACATCCATGGAAAGAAATATTTTTTCTTCTTTCTGTCTTCATGAGAAAAAAACTTAGGTCTTCATTTATTTGCCAAGCTACTGTAGCAGGAATTTAACTTCCCTGGTTTTAAGTTTACCTAAGGCAATTAAAAGTAAACACCTAGTTAGTTATTCTGGCTAAAAGAAATTTATCCAATAATGTTCCGTCTCAAGGAAAATTGTCTTTGTTTCAAGATGGCCAAGTTTCCATAATACTAGTTAAATGCTACTTTCTCTTAAAACCTGGGAAACAGCACCCTTCTCTTTAAGTAAATGTGTCTTATTTTTTCCTCAACTCTTGACCAGCAATGCAAGTTGCAAAAACCAGTGGAAGGGTTAAAAAAAAAAACCATGTCTGTCCCTCAACTCAGCTATTTTCCTGAAAGGTATACTTTCCTACCAACTACTGTAACAGCTCAGGAAATGCTGGGAATGTTCTGGCTGAGTTTTGCACACACGGTGGTGAAGGACAACAAGCACAGAGGAGACCAGAGAGAAGGAAGGTAAGGAGCCATAGGTGGAGGAGCTCAGAGGGGGCAGCCCAAAAGGCTGCTGTTGCTGCAGGATGCCTGCACGTGGCTCTTTGAATAAAGAGTAACTTTAGTCCTAGTCCCATGGGATGTCCTCAAGTTACACACCAACAAGCAGTGTGTGAAACACACAAGGCCTATTCTGTAACTGTGTAAAGCATAAAGCTTTATAAACATTGAAGTGCTACTTTTCCTCCACAAAGACCTATTAGTTGGAAAAAATAAAACAAGGAAGCTCCTGTCATTTAAGTTGTGCTAAAATTATACTTAGCACGAACTTCTCTGCAACAGCATGTTCCTCAGCTGATTCCTTACCTATCATCTTTTACTTTGTAAAGAGAAACAGTTTATTTTCACTTGCTTCCTGCATAGTTGAAGAAGATAGTAACTAAGTAGTGGGGATATTCCTTGAATGTTCATCTCAAGAGATGGACAGGAAAAGAGCAATCACTTGGCAGCTAATGAAAAGTTAGCAAATGGAACCATAAACAGATACATTCCTGAACGTGTTTTCCTGAGTGGATAATTGTCCTTGATGATAGTTATGTACCTCTGAGAGTAAATAACCAACAGCGTTATTAGTGAAAATAGCTAGAAACCTAAGTCCAAGGACACCAAAAGGATTTTTCTTTTCCCAGCAGAGGAAATTTTCTGGCCTTGTGGAAAGGTAAGGAAGAAAATAGAATACAATGGTTTGGTGTACTTTAAAATAATCAATATCCACCCTTCCCTCTGATGTCTAAAAGCTGGCTGGCATACCCTGTGTGAAGCATGAGCCCAAGCACAAAGAGGCTGTGTAACCACATAATGTTGGCTATCTTACATTTGGTATGGAAAAAGTTTCTTTTGAATCCAAGAAGATTTGGACAAAGCCTTAAATGACTTCCAGGTCTGGAATTTCAAGCACAGAGTCCATGTGCATAGTGCTATGTTGCTGCAGCATTGAAGAAAAAAGAGCATGAAATTTATCAAAGTTATTTATTGACATTATTGATCTGGGTTTTCTTTTCTATTGGGGGGGAGGTTGTTGGGTTTGTGGGTTGGGTTTTTTTGTTTGTTTGTTTTAGGGGTTTTTTTCTACCACCAGAGTTTGTCAGTTTCACAACATTATAGTTCCTGTAAGAATCAACATTTTCCAGTTGTTCATGGTGCTGATTTTATTTTTAAAAGTAGGAATCAGAGAAAAGTACTCCCAGAATTCATACATATCAAGCAAGGAAGAGGGAATCCTTGAGACAGAGATAAGAGGTTGGCCAGGTTGGATGGGGCCCTGAGTACCCTGATCTAGTAGAAGGTGTCCCTGCCTGTGCAGGGGCTTGGAACTAGATGATCTTGAAAGTCCCTTCTAACCCCAATCATTCTATGATAATATTTATGTTTGTTTTCTAGACAGATCTAATCAAAAAGGCTCAGGAGCAGAGCTTCTGAAACATGGGAAAGGAGAGTGCTAGAGATCTTAGAGCATTGCACCAGCATAGTGGGATGGGATTTACATCAGCAGGATAAACTGAAGACCCATGGAAAAGAGGTAACTAAACCACTGCTTTGGGGAGGAGGCTGAAAGATGCTTTGTAGCTGTTCAACTGTTTTATTCTGAAGGGAGTTAATGCTGTAGTTCTGTTTGGGAGCAGAAGTACATATAGTATCATTAACATGAAAGAAATGAGGGGGTGATAAATATTGGAGATAAAGTCATTTTTTTACAGTCAGGGGATTCCTTTATTCTGGAAACTATGCCTAATGCTAGCTAGGATTGAGAATCTGTAAATAAGCTGTACACTTCACTGTCTTACATGTTATGCATTTCACCTCACACTTTATCTGTTATCTGCCATTTGTCAGTGGACAAACAAATTGGAATAGGAGTTAGGAGAACAGGTCCTGTAAATGTAATACACTTGTATCCCTGAGGACATGCCCTCTCTAAAATAATAAACTCCTTAAAGCAAGACATTAAGAAAATGTAGTCAAGCAGGTAGAAATCTATACATTTTTTTCCTCCTGGTCTGCCACAGCAGCCAATTGCTATATTCCCCTTCCCACTGAGGAAAGGGTATGAGGCAAAAGTATTTCTTGCTGTTATTCCAAAGCTAAAACAGTACTAGGCCTTTGCCATCTTTCTAGGAAGGCCATAGTTCATCAGCAAAATATGGTCTTTAGGAAATTAGAAGAGAATTCTTTGAAATGTTAAGGTAGTCTGAAATTCCATGACAGTGCAATTTCTCATGAGTGTAGTAATTACAATTTGACCCAGGACTTCTGAGTCACAAAACCATTTCACTTTTGAATCACTCCAAGTTAGAAAGCTTTTAATTATTTAAAATGTTACCAAAATCTCTAATGTTAACAATATCAGTGCTTATTTTTGCTACAAATACAGATGGAAATGCATCAAGAAAGAAGAGAGCACAACTTTCACAAGGAATGAGATTGCAAAATCAAGAATTGCAAGCAGATAAAAATGTGTTGAAGAGTACAAACAAATATTCTGACACTTAGGACACAAACTTGATCCAAATGGCTTTTTTTTCTAGCAGCTAATAAGTGATTACATAAGTATGTAATCCTAGCAAGACAAACTTGGGCATGAGAAAACTTTGCTGTCAGTAATAACACTGCTGTATCTGAGTAGCGCCATAGACCCCAACACAAAACAAACTTGTGTCTTGAACCTTTGTATGACACTGGGCAAGGTCAATGCTGAACAAGTAGCATCAGCATCCAGCTGATGACAGCAAGGAGGGTTGCAGTTGAGAGTAGTATTTGGTCTGTCAATTGAAAATTGAGAGCTAGAATAAAGAGATGTAAATTTGACTGAACTGGGCTGTGCAATCTGTGCACAAACAATCTTAGCTTGGCAAGGCAGGCAGAACAGGTAGGAGACATGAGGCTGCATAACACTGGGGTGTTTTGAGCTCATGTATGGGCAAACCCCAGCAGATTTCCTAAGTGAGTGCTTCTTGCCAATTTCAGAAGTGGTAAATCCATACAATTCTAGAGTATGTGGTAAGTTCTACCTGCACTCACTAAAGCTAATAATGCAAAAATTCATGCAGTGAGAAGAAGAAAAACTGCTTGATGCAATTAAGTAAGTAAATGTGAAAAGAACAGCTGGCATAGACGGAAGGGTAAAGCTGAGAAACCACTTGTGAGCATTTTGAAACCGGATACCAAACTGAAACTGGAACTGCTGACATTTTTTGGCTGTTCCTCCTAAAGTGGTTTTTTTTTCCCCCTCTTCCCATGGCAAACACTCCAGAGAGAAGGATTTCATTTGGGAGGCATAGTGCTTTATCAAGCAGGCTTAGCCTCACAAAAATAGGAGGGAGTAGTAGGTACATACTGTGTAAAGGCAGCTTTTCTCTCAATAGCTAAACTGTACACCAGACAGTGTGAAAAGAAGGCAGGGAAGATAGTTAAAACGATTTCTTAGAAGTGGTTTGGTTTTTTTTAACTTTTTGCCAGAGAAGGTGTTCTCCAGCTGCTATTTTGTGTTGAGCAGTTCCCATCCCTCCTTATTGAAGCAGCTCCAATCTGCCCATGGGTGGTTACTTGCACCTTGCTTTTATCAACTTGCCACAACAAACTAGTAAGGAAATCACAAATCTTAGAATTAATCCAGGTGGAGAAGATAATGAACTTAAACACAATCCTCTCTGAAATGCATCTTTTGATATACTGGCAGCTTGAGGTGTACCTATTTGTATCTTGTCCAGATTTATCTACCTACTACCAATATCAGATGGAAGCAGTGATTTGCTATTATTTTCATGTTGCAAAGACCTGCCAGAATGGCATACTGACCATTCCTAAAGGATGAGCAGGAAGTGGGTCTAACCCTTTTGGATCACTGTTGTGTGGTGTTGGAAAAATGCCAGCACAACTTTCCGTTTTCTGAGAGAGGGAAATGGATATAAATCCTGGGCTTCATCTGGAATCGTCAAAAACAAACAAACAAAAAAACCCAAACCAGCCAAAAATCAAACCAAGCAACCACAAATATTTTTCCTCCAAGAAAGCAAGTTTCCTGGCAATATTGGACAAACAGAATGAAATCATAGGCTGGAGAATGAGAACTGTGCCCTGCCATTCCAGCCTGGGGTGAAAAACAAAGAGCCCAGGAGCAAGTGCAAGCTATGGAAAGTCTTGATGTTCTGATATGAGCAGCTTACAAAACCAAGGCAGATGTGATAACTGGATAACTGTCCAAGGAAACAGACCAGCACGGTAACACTAGGCTGGCTGTGCTTTGCTTTCTTGACTTTTGGTTTTTTTCTTCCTCATTTTAGACTAGAGAGAGAGGTGTTTCAGAGAACACCTTTGCAGCGGCTTGGGGTGGGGGCAGAAAGAACAGCTCTGCCGGGGAAGTTTTGTCGGCACGTTTAAAACGAAGAAACCAAACACCCCGCTCAGTCAGCCTGCACCAGGACGGCCCGGGGAAGCGGGGAAGGGAAGGCGCATCCCGGTGCTCTGCAGGGACCAGCCGCTTCCCTCTCGGTGCTCCGCACCCTGGGGGTGGCTGCCGGGCGGGACCTGCCCCGCTCCGCCCGGGGAGGGCAGGGCCGAGCCCAGTGCTATAAAGGCGATGCGAGCTCTGCTTTCCCGGTTCTCCTCTCCCCGCCATGGCCCCCGATCGCTCCCCAGCAGCTTTCGCCGAGGCCGGGCGGCAGAGCGGGCTGCAGGTGTGGCGGATCGAGCGGTTGGAGCTAGTGCTGGTGCCGCCCAGCCACCACGGAGACTTCTTCGTGGGGGACGCGTACGTGGTGCTGTGGACCGAGCGCCGGCCACACGCCGACTCCTACCGCCTGCACTACTGGCTCGGTAGGCAGCGGGGTCGGGGTCGGTCGGGCTGCCCTGGCTGTGGGATGTGGGGTTTGGGGACTTCGCTGGGTATCTGGAGGTGAATTTTTCCTCCCCCTTTTCCTCCTTTTTTTTTTTTTCAAGAGGGATGCATCTGTGAGGCTTCCGAGTTGAGGAGTTAAAGAGCAGCAATAGGGCTAACAGGCAAGGGTCGGGGCGATGCCAAGCCTTGCTGCTTTGTGTGAGGCAATGCTTGAGGGACTCTGGGGGGTTTGACATACAGGTGAACGTTTGCTTGCCCCTGGGGGGCTTGACTCACAGGTGAACGTTTGCTTGCTTCGTGATGTTAATTTGGAAGAGTGGTGAAGGGTTAAAGTCGAGTATCGGCTGTATCCAGTTGTGGTTTACAAGTGAATCCAGCCTTCCTTCAGATGAAGAGTTTTCTTCCCTTGTTTCCACTAGGACTAAAATTTCATCTCAGTTATCTCCCTGTAGCATTGTTGCACTGCTTTGTGTGCAGGTGTTTCTTTTTTCAGCTGGAATGATTCTTTCTGATGATACAGATATTGGAGGCAGGTCTTCTGTAAAACCTCTTCTCTTTGGTACCAGTCTCACAGCGTAGCAAAGCCTCTCCTGAATCAACTGGGAACACTGGAGCTGGGCGGATGTCTTCTGCCTTCGACCTTGACTAGCACAGTGTTGACAGCGAAACAGAAGTCTGACATAAAGATGAATTTTAGGTGACTTTCGCATCTTTTGGAGGTTTCTTGAGACTTCCTCGTCTGGTCAGGAAGTCATCCAACCAAAGTGGTTGCTCTGTAGCTGCCTGAAATCTATTACTTTGTTCTTATTTCACCACCATAAGTTTTGTGTTTGTAGGCAATTATCTCGGTGAATGCACAGAAATGCACAGGTCATTGTGAATTAACGTGAATGTGTTTCAGTTGCTTTGGTTCTCATTGCACTTTTGGGTGCTTTGCCATAAAGAATAGCAGATAAAGCTGGGATTGTTTCTGCATAAATGTTTGAGGCTTGTTTTGTTTTGCATGTGTTGTGAGTTATCCAGATGGCATGTGGGATAGTGTCTGTCTCTGACAACATTGGAAGTGTAAATTAATTTCTGGCAGATGTTCTTCTGTCAGCAGCACTGCTGGTTCAGCAGAGGCTTTGGCTATTGAGACCTTTGTTACGAGCTTAGAACTATTTATGTAACAGTTGAGGTATAGTAGACACTTCCCAGGGAAAGGTTTAAGTGCTCTTTGCAGCTAAAAGTGAAGTCAAAACACTGACTAATATTTCCATTAATTAAAGTCTTTTTGCTGTTGGCTAAAGACCTTTAGTTGTGCATACTGATGATATCCAGATCTGGCAAATTGCTTCAGGTAATCTGGGCACACACTGTTCTTATGCAGCTGGCAGGGTGGCTAACTGCTGGGAAATCCCTTCCTGCTTGCAAGGGACTCCAGTAGTCGGGCAGAGATACTTAAGCACTGCTACAAGCTTAATAGCAAAAGGAGACTAGAACTTCACACAAGGTGTATGGGGAAAGGAAGAAGTGCAGTTATTCCTAGGGCAAGAGTTTGAATCATTTTGGAATTTTTGCTGACTGGTTCTTATCATAGAATCATAGAATGGTTTGGGTTGGAAGGGACCTCTGGATGTCACCTGTTCCAGTGTTTCACCACCCTCGTGGTAAGGAACTTTTTCCTAGTATCAAGTCTAAATTGACTCATCTCCAATTTAAAACCATTGTCCCTTGTCCTTTCACTACAGGCCTTTGTAAATAGCTCATCTCCAGCCTTCTTGTAAGTTCCCTTTAGGTACTGGAAAGTCACTAGTAGGTCCCCCTGACTTTTCTCCAGGCTGAACAATCCCAGCTCCCTCAGCCTGTCCTCATAGCAGAGATGTTCCAGCCCCTGATCNTCCTTATCCACTGAACAGTCAACCCATCAAATCCATAGCTCTCTAACCTGGCCAGTAGAATGTTGTGGGGACTGTGTCAAAGGCCTTGCACAAGTCCAGATAGATCACATGCACAGGTTGTCTCTTGTCCACTGAGGTAATCACACTATCGTAGAAAGCCACTAGGTTTGTCAGACAGATCTGCCCTTAGTGAAGCCATGCTGACTGTCTCTGATCACCTCCCTTGCCTCCATTGAGAGTAGTCTCAGTAGCTAAAGTACTAATCCTAAGGGAGCTGTCTCAACTTGAAACTATCACTAGGAGAAACAGTATGCCCTATGCCATATGAGACTACTTGTGGGATTAAGACTGGCTATACCTCACTTAGTTAAAACACCATGAGTGATTTTTATTAAAGACACTATTTTTTAACCCTTTTCCCCAGAGATTAAGTGATAACACCTATCAATGTGAGCCAAGATCTTGTAAAAAATTTGGGTTTTCCTACGTACTCTGGCTTATTCATAGCTGTTTGTGCTTCAGACTATAAGGTAAATCTATATTTCATATAAGCTTGACTAACCTATCCTTGGATTGATGCTCACTTGTTTATTTTTAAACAGGATTTCACTGAGTATTTTATTGCATAGCAGCAGTTAGACCAAGCATGGTAGTGGTTCTTATCTCTTACACTCTTCCAAGACCAGCATTCTTAGACTCTGAACCCTGCTGTGTAATTACAAGCAATAAATCTGAAGGATCTAGTCCTAATGGGCACAAATATAACCCTGTTTTAAAAAAACAAAACAACAACAAAAAAACCCAACAAAAACCAACTGAGCAAACAAAAACTCACTCAAACTTCACCACCAGTTTTAAGGTGGTACTCAAGTCTGGTATATTGCCACATAGCAAGTTGTTCTCTCACTGAGTGATGGGGATTTTTTTTCAGAGGTTTTCTTGTGTTACATCCTGCTTTTAGTAGGGTTTTTTTTACCTTTTTTGGGTAGGCTTCATGTTTTTCTCTTCCTTGTGCCTCCTTCCCTGTTTCATCTTGGCTACTTTCTGGAGGTTTCCATTGCGTCACAAAAAGCCATAGTCACCACAAAAGCCATGGTAATGGCAGTGGTGACATTACTCTTGGGAGAAGCACAGTTGGTGGATGGAGGGGAGTTGTCCTGTAGCATTTCCACAGCTGGGCCATGAATAGAGCACTCTTCTCTTTCAGAGAGGAGGTAGGTCTGTGATCCTCTTAGGCATCCCTGTCCTCCCTCTCCCATGCTTTGTTTCCCAATACCTTACTGACAGGCTTTTAGTGACGCCAATGACTGACTACACACTTCCCCTTCTCCCACAGGCTGAGAGAGGTATCTCTGCCCAGACTGCTGGGACTTTATGCTGTTTTTCCACTCAGTCACCTAGAACCAAGAAAACTGTTAATATGTGCAGCTGCTCTTGAGAGCTGTTTCTTGTATACCAGCATCATCCTCTTATTTAGAAAGAAAAATAAAAAAAAAACCCACACTAAATGGGAAACATAATTTCTTCTTATTCTTCAAAAGTTCTTGAGAAGTATGATTTTTGAGAGTTGAGCCTGCTTGTGCTCCTGAAACAATCAAAATTGCTGAAAATATTAATTACAAAAATGTGTGGCTCGACAATAAAAGTTTTGTTTTTAATATGCAGCCTATTTGGCATCAACACACTAGGTAAGGAGGCCATTTTGCCACAGTCCTGGGAAGAGACTAATCTCTGAAAGGCACAAAACAAAGTGTGGTGACCTCATGAAACAAATATCTGAGCCCCAAAGCTGCTTTTCTTTCTCCCAGTTGTACCAGGCAATCTAATAAAAGATACCTAAGCAAAATAATCTTGCTTGCATTGTAGTGTCAAGAGGACTGCTTTGGAATTATTTTAATTGTATGGCTGGTGAGTTGTTCTTAGCAGGAATGCATGGTTTGCCGTCTAATCAGTCCTTTGACATGACCTTCCTTTGTCTTTGCACTTCAACTCGAAGTACAGAAATCATTACTGGAGACTCTTACCATGCTAAACCCACTTAATTAAAACATAGTGGTTTGTTAGTGATAGGTATGGTTGGATTTGATGATCATAGAGGTCTATTCCAACTTTAATGATTCTGTGCCTTTGAGGTTGTCCTGTGCACAGACAGGAGTGGAACTCGGTGATCCTTGTGGGTTCTTTCCAACTCAGGACGTTCTGTGATTCTCATGTTCAAAGAGGCTGAGAGAAGACACACTTGGCTATTTTGTCACTCTGTCTCTGCTTATGAAAGCAGTTCTACAAGTAGTTAAGAAATGGTCTGGCTGATCATGCATTTGGTGGTGAACAAGGGTATGATGTGTAATGCTGTATTGCAACATATACATGAAGCTGTACAGCCTGCTGAAGGCATTGCCTGATTGCCACAGAAACAATTTCTCTAACAGAATTCAATGTTATATGAGTGCTTTATAGACGTAATATTTCATCTTATTTCAGGGAAAGAATGCACCCAGGATGAAAGCACAGCTGCAGCAATCTTTGCTGTTCAGATGGATGACTATTTAGGTGGAAAACCTGTGCAGAGCAGAGAAATTCAAGGATATGAGTCTACAGAGTTTGTGAGCTACTTCAAAGGAGGAATTAAATACAAGGTAAAGAGACAGCTCTCAAAATACATTCTAAGAATATACGTAACATTGCCTCACAAGCAAAAGCAACTATTTTGCTTTGTAAATGGGAAGTTTAAAAGTTGTTTCTTAATGCTTAGTGGGTTTAGATCTGAACTACCTATCTGAAACTGTAGGAGTCCCAGTACATGTACAGAAAGCAGCAGCTTGTTTGCTTCTGACATGTTCAAATATTTCCCAATGATTTTTTTTCCTCCCAAAATAAAGTTATTGTGAGATTTCATGTTGTGTGTCTAAGGGAGCTCACAGTAGGGACTCTCTGTGTTTGGGAGGTAGTAAATCTCACAGAAACACAGAAATACTATATTGTGGACTGAATCATTTTATTCAAGTGCAGAACCCAACGTGCTTAAGTGGTTAGAAAGAGGGAACAGACTGGAAAAGACCAAAACCTCACTTTAGTCTAAAAATTGTGCTTTTGCAGTCCTACTGTAGCTTTTTTCTTTGAGGTAGATAAAAAAAAAAACCTCCCAAATACTTTTAATGAAAATTCTGTGTTTTAGAGAGCTTGTGTCACTTCCAGAAGCTGAATGTGGGTCTCTTGGAAGAGTGGAGAATATTCCCTCAAAGGCAGACAACCAAACCAGTTTACAGAAACAAGTTATGTTTAAACTTATACTTTATGGAATGTAAACCAAAAGTTTGGTCTCACTTCCCTCACTTTAGTGCTCCTTGCTAGGTTGCCTCTTGAGTTTCAAATATTCCTTCTAGAAAATGAGTTGCTATGGAATTATCTCTTTCTCTGCACATAACCAGGCACTAAAACCATCCAGATCTCTGATATTAAAGGACATTGGGAAAACTCCCACAGAGGCTGCATATTCCTCTACTTTTTTGCTCAGTCCTTACTTGAAAACCTACTGACTTTTTAGCTCATCTACCACTGTGTAAACTAATTTTTTCTCCTTGCTAGCTCCTCCTCTGTAGCAAAAGGTAATATTACAGAAACGAAGCTGAAATAAAGCTTGCTGCTTTGTTTTGTTTCACTCAGGCAGGTGGTGTTGCTTCTGGATTTAATCATGTGGTTACAAATGATCTGAGTGCCAAGAGGCTTCTGCATATTAAGGGTCGGAGAGTTGTAAGAGCCACAGAAGTCCCCCTGGCTTGGAGCAGCTTCAACAGAGGAGATTGTTTCATTATTGACCTTGGAACTGTAAGTCATTCCTAGAGCAAAACACACTGAAAAAGAGATGCAGCATCCCTTCTAAGGTCTGAATCATCCCCTAAAATGTATAACTGATTTAGTCACTCACTCAAACTGATCTGCTTTAGAAAATTGGTTTCAATGTCATGACACTTGAAGGTTCAACACTGCTCTAAATGTTTTCTGAAGTATGCACAGATTACAGAATCACAGAATGTTAGGGGTTGGAAGGGACCTCAGGAGATCATCTATTCCAACCTCTGAAGAGCAGGAGAACCTAGAGCAGGTTGCACAGGATTGTGTCTGGTTGGGTTTTGAATATCTCTAGAGGTGGAGACTCAACTGCTTCCCTGGGCAACCTGTTCCAGTGCTGATTATCCTTCAGGAAACAGTTCTTTCTCACTCAAGGCACTGGGATTTTTTACTACTGGTGTTTGAACCTTAGGCTGTTCACAGTAAGTCCTGACTTTGATATTACTTATTAATTAAATGGGATTAGTGCTAGGGTTCAGAGAAGAACACAGATTGGACCTTTATTTTAAGAGCATTGCTACTTACTGATAAAACTTTGATCATGACAATTCACTCTAAAGAAACAGCTGCAAAAGAAATTGTCATAATAAACTTGTCATACAACATGTCATAAAGCTACTTGAGTATTTCAAGATATCACTTAAGAAGCAATCCCATGCTTAAGGTTTTCTGCTGAAAGCAAGCAGATTTAGCACAGAAGCATATGGACAGGTAAGAGAAGAGAGATCCAAAAGTCTTTAAATGAATTCTAAAAGTAGCTGCTGGAATGTAGACCACATTGGTTACATGCTTGTTATCAGTTTGAAATTATTCCCACGTCTGATATGCTGACACATATGAAATAAGGAGTGTATCAAAGAAAAGAGCTTATCTGCAAGGCAACAACTTCAGTTGCTCTTAACTGTAGTGCTTCACAAGGAAGTGGTCAGCTACTTCAGCAAGATTTCAGAGAAGAGGTCCCTGACACACTGATAAAGGAGCTTTTCTGAACTCATGTTACAAATTTGGTTCTTTCTTCTGAAAAGCATCCTCTGGTGTAATAATTGAAGATATCAGTATCAAGTAGCTCTATTGATTGTGTCTGTTAGATTTTTATTGTGCTTAGTAGCCTTCAGACAGAACTAACAGTGTTTTCCTATCATCCTATTCCTCCTATGGCACTGTGGTCTAACCAGCTCAAAGAGCCAAGTGATCAGGATCCAAACAATACTGTCACTTTGTCTTAAGGATGTATAGAAGACCCAAATCATCCCTTTCAGAGTTAACCCATGGAAGATGGGAAAGTTGGACATGAACATAGATAGAAAAAGCTGCTTTTGCAGTAAGGCTGTCACAGGGCTGTTATGGTTTGGAGTTAACCTGCCATCTGGAGTGGTTCTACCTTGTGGAACTGAGTGTACTCCATGAATTTCACTTACCCTGACCCTTGTTGTGTCACAGTTATCCAGTTCACCTAAAGTAATTACTCAGGTCATACTGCAGACATGACAATGACATTGATGAAACATACTATGGATATAGCTAGGGGTTCATCCCTTTTGATGACATCTGTTGAGTGGAAAGCACTGTCACTAGGCAATTTAAATGCAATGGCTTTAGAGTCTTGATGTCTAATACTGAATGTGGAGTGTGAGCCTTTTTTAGTGTATCATCCTTCTGGTTTCTGATTTCCTGTTTGATAAGACAGAGGTCAAGCAGCAAGACAGCCCTGTGCCTTTGTAGGAAGAGAGATTAGATGTGAACACCCAGATCTCTTCTTTACCATGCTATGGAAAATGTCAGTCAAAACACAAGACTAGGCAAGATCAAGAACTTTTCTATGTCAGTGCTATATGAGCTATGGGTTTTCAATAACAAATTAAGGAACAAAAGGGTTCCAGCATCCAGAAATTTGTAGTAATTTCATCATAGGTTATTACGTAAACCAGATCTTTCTTGTGGGAGGTGAAAAAGCAATGTGTGCCATACATCAAGATGAAGATATGCAAGGCTAGTGAAGTGCCTATAGAGAAATAGGTGTGGTAGAAAATAGTGTCACAGTGGAAATCTTGAGCAAGTTACATAAGAACTAATTTCAAGCTGAAATCACTGTATTTCAGATTGAAATATTCCATGACTAGAGGTCCATTTTAAATGGGTGAGTCTTTAGGGGAGGCCTTAACTGTATTTAGGTGTCCTTAAATTAAAAAAAAAAAAAGGATTTTGGCTCAAGTAGATTTGTTTTACTTACTACTGGAAATAAAATGAATCTTAAATATGGTTGCTCTTGAGTCTTGGGATTTATTGCAGGCCAGTACTGGATAATTGTCTGAGAATAATGGGTAGTAATTGCATAAAATAATGAGCTTATGGTCAGTGCTTTTAATATCAGATTATCGTAGCATGTCAAATAAGATGAATTTCCAAGACTTACTTTCCTCAGTCTCTTAACTAAGCAGAAGGATGATCTCCATGGCACTGCAAAACTGCTTGTGCAGTCCATTTCCTGTTACATTTTATAAAGCCACTTAGCTAATAAAATGGAAAATCATTTCCGTTTTCCCATTGAGCTTAATTACTGCAATATTTTAAACCTATGGCTTGAGCAGATAAGGGAAAATTAAGAAAGGTAATAATGATCAGGAATGAAATCATTCTTGATCACTGAGGTTTCCCTCCTGCTGATAACACCTTAAGTAGAAAGTGTTTGTGTACACTTCCAGCTACCTTCACATATTTACAGTTCAGGTTCTGATGGTTACCTCACACCTAGATGTGTTACTAAACCACATTTACAGCACTTCAAATATCCTGCTGAGGTCTTATGTTGCCTCCATTAAACTCTTTGGGGTATATAGTTTGCCTTCATACTCTACGAACTGGAAAGCTTCCCCTTGCCCCTACTTGTATGGAGAAAAGTGGCTGAAACAAAGGCAATCAGAAAATCTTAGGTGGACAGGAAGAATTCAGTTACGTTTGTTTTCTTGGATGTTGTAGGAAATCCTGATGTTTTGCTGCTTGAGCTGCTATTTAGAATAAATACCCTCCAGGTACCTTGTGGTATAGCAACAGCAATTCCTAGAGTATATTAGCAAAACAGGTGTAAGGGAAAATGAATGTAGTAAGTGTATGACTGTGCTACATCTGACTTATTTTTATTCTGACAATTTGGTTCTGTTGAATCAAGTGGGAGACTCCAAGCCTGGTTACAAAGACACTATTGTAATTATAGCAGGGCCAGGCTCATGGTGGCCTCAGCAGCATTCTGCTTGAATGAATTCAGAGTTTGTTTTGGATTATCAAAACTCCACAACTTTCAATGGTTCACTGTATTACAGTTTCAACAAATGTAAAAGGCAGATTTGATGAATGTGAAATGATTTTGTTTTTTCTTCCCCTCCCTGTATCAAGAATTCAACAGTCAAGAAAGGAAAAAACACTGAATAATTTAAAGAGAAAAATCTCTCTAGAATCCTATATTAACATGGTTCAATATAAACATAAGTTTAATATGTAAGTTCTTAAAAATCTGAAAGTCAGTGAACTGACAAAAAGTGTTGCATCCTAGTCACTTTTATCAAGTTTTATCATTCAGTTCTTTTCCCTGCCACTTGGACTTTTTCTTGATTTAGCACTCATTTTTGTTACTTAACCCCAACCAAACAAAAAAAAACCCACCAAACCAGAACTCCATAGCCTTGCTTAAGGGCTCTCCATCTCATTTCCAAAAACTTAGTGTTTGAGTTACAAACACCAAGGTAATGTGCATTTGTTTTACAAATACTTTAACTGAGAACTGAAGTATTGGAAGCATTTCTGGTTTTTGCAGTTCATTAAAAAAAAAAAAACCACAACAATTTTTCTAAGCCTATTTGTATTTTGTGTTGGCCTTTTTTCTTTAACTCTGTTGTGTTTAATTTGAGACTAATCTTTAACAAAGAAGAGTTTCAGCTAAAATGAACCCTGTCTTATCAGAATAGCTGTTTATTAATGACCATGAAGAGAATGAGTAGGGTCTTAGCTGAGTGCTTGCCAATTATTTTGATGGTAAGATGATAAGATATGTATAAAAGCTTTGCCAATACTCATGTGTGTTCAATCTGCCTCTAGCTTTGCTAGGTTTTTTCCTATGCCCTTCAAGAAGTGGTATCTTAAGCTCACTCATGTGAGCTTTAGGAGTGATCCTCTCCACCTTTCTTTACAAGCCTCATCAGTCTCTACCTACCCATTGTGAAATCACTACAGTGGCTTTCTGTGAAGTGGTTACTTGCCCAGGCTCTGATCTGCTTCTGTCTAGTAGAAGCAGCTAAGCCTACAAGAAGACAGGAATTAAGGCAGTAATAACTTCACCAACCTTCTTGTCTTGCTTTTAGCCTTTCTGACAAGTTGTGGGGGTAAAGAGAATGCAGGGTAGTGTTTCACATGAGGGAGGACATCTAGCTAAAGACCTTTTTTGGCACTGAAGCCTTCTGCTTCATAGCCATGCCTTGAACCTAATGTTGTGGTTTAGTAGAGGAACAGAAGACAACATCCTGACTGACTGACATTAAGTCTGCTTCAGTCACGTCAGGTAGACATGAGAAGGAGCCACACTAGAGATTTAGCTGACTCTTAACTAAGAGTGGTAATTGTTTGTATTAATCAAGGTGCAATGACATCCTAGGAGCATCTTCTGGTGCAGAGGTGGGCAAAGGTGGGATGGTTGAGTGTGCATCAGGGCCTGCCATCAAGGAATGGAGGCATAGCAGCTTCTGATACTGGCTTAGGTTTTTCTTAATGAAAGCTTTACTTTTTGTTTTAATACATGGAGATTAGTAAGACTTAAATATTTCGCTATTATTTTCTACTAAAATTGAAGTTTTGCAACAAATTTGCTTCAAATTAGTTTTGCAACCCACCTTATTTGTTTAGCCTTTTAATGTCTCTTCAATGCAAATCGGCAGTTACTCTCTGGGCCTGGAAATTGCTAAGTATTTCAGCAAAGATACAGGTTTAAAAAACTTGTATGTTCAGGACATGTTTGTAAATAGAACAAAATCTTCACAGATTTTAATTTCTTGGCTTTTGCTTTTATTATCCTGGCTAAAAGTCACTGAAAAGACACCAAGATGCAAAGTATGTTTTCTTTTGCCTTCATACTGAGCAGGCTGCCAGTTGAATACAGAGGTGGCTCTGTGTTAGAAGGGAAAATTTGTTTTTATGTCACTTCTGAAATAAGCACATGAGGTTTTTTCCCTTCTCTTGCTCTACATGCCATTTGGGGCTGGAGCAGGAAGGCAGGAGGTGTCCTTTCACAATCTTGCTCCATACAGGGAAGAGTGCCAAGGTGCTGTTACTCAGTTACACAAGCCATGCATAATCATCCTGCTGCACACTTTTGTGTAGAAGCTAAATGTTAGGTCACTTTTAATGTGCTGTAGAAGTCTCATGTGACTTGCTCAAGGTCACAAGCTATCAGGAACAAAAGCAGTGAATCCTGCTAGTCTGTAGCTAGAAGACCACACCATGACCCCAAAACATGCAGATGAGGAGAGACCTTGCTATGACTGCAGCATGTATGGCACAGACCTGGTTTCCCTTCCTGACCACCCTCAGGAGCTCTAGGGTACTCACTGTGATTATTTTTGATAACATTTTCTCACCCTCAGCTCCTAATTGTCCCACTGTGATCTGACAATCTGACTTATTAATATTAGGTAGCAGAATATCTGTCTTCCATAGCATCTCTCAAACCCTTAGATTAAAAGAAATACATAGATACTGCTAGTGTACACTTCTGAAAATAAACTGGGCTTGGCACAGGAATTACTGATGAATAGAAGTACCTTTTTTGTTTTGTTTTTTAAGGAGTGAACACTTGAAGTCTGTTTTCATTTTAATGGAAACATTTTTTGTCAGCCTGCCAATTCAAAATAAGGCTAGGAAAACAAGTCTAAAAATAGTGAAAGTGTAGCACAGCTAAGAAATTGTGAAAGCCCTGGGTGAGCTAAAGCTAAATATCATATTATGGCCCTAGTTGAGCACTATAATTATTTATGTCTATGTCTAAAAAGAAATACATGAATAATAAAATACAAGCCAAAAGCTTAGTGGTCTGTTGAACATGGTTAGATAACTAGCTGACTGTTTCAGGTCAATGCAGATCTAAATATTAGCCTTGTCAAGAAGTCACTTTAACTCTTAAAAATCTCTCTCCTGGCTTTAGATTTTTAAACTCAGTAGAGATTGAAAAGACTAAGTTTCATCAGGAAGACAAACTTCGAGACATCCAGTTGAACTTCTACCATGAGGCCTCAAAATTAAACACATTTAAAAACAGAGAAAGTGATTCTGCTTCAGAAGAGAAAACTAACTACACCTAAGCTCCTGAAAGCTTGTAGCACTGAATGCTTGATATTTGTTTAGTGCTTGTAGTAGATACAGTAAAATATATACTTTGGGACACTTCCATGACTTGTGGCTGCTCACTTCTATTAAATTATACAGTTTATGAAGTTTAGCTTTCAGGGTTTTAAGGAAGAATTCTGTCTTTATTCTCTAGTGCTGAAAAGAATAAGATTCTTGTTTCTCTGTCTTTTAAAATATATATATTTTTAAAATAACCAGGGAGGATAGAGCTTGTAGGAAAGGTATGGCTAGTCCATATGAACTCCAGCTCAAGGGTGTTTTCAGGCACTGCTTGTTGATTCAAGTTGGTTTTTTTAATGCAACAGGAGCAAACCTTATTACACACATTTTATCAAGGTTACAGCTAACAAAATTTCATATTTATTTCAGTTTAGGAAAAGAGTATTTAGGTCATATTGTTTTGTGGAAATGTTGCTTTAATTTAAGCATATGGATTCCATAAGAAAAATAAGTCTGCAAATCATTAAAAAAAAAATCTGAAATCCATTCCTGTAGATTTTTCAAGGTTTTTCTCCTTCCTTAGGCTGATTTGAAGCCTAGAGCCAGAGGATTGCAGGAGAGCTTAGTTTAGTCACTGGCTGACTGAAAGCAAACTGGGAGGATACCCTGTGAATGTGGGATGATAGCTAGGGTGCAGTGGGACCTTGAGGAGATGCTAAGAAAAGATGATGTTAATTTATTGTCTGAGAAGTAAAGGTCTTTGTAATTTGCAGTGACAATTTAAGTCTCCCAATAGGCTTTGTGGTCAGTACAGTAAATGCTGTTCATTTTGTAGATGAGAATACTTGTTTGAGGTTGCATGGCCAGTTACCAAAAGACCAAGAGAAAGCTAACAGAAAATGTAACTGAACTTTTAACCTTTCTGAATGAGTAATCTCCTTGAATTGCAGCGTACACACTGAGATAAGGCAATAGCTGCCTAACCTTTTGAGCTATTTCTCTATATTTGTCTTCTTGCTCTTCGTTATAGCTTCTGTAGATTGTGAGAAATAGAGAATTCCTATCTATTGCTGCTATATCTCTAGTGACTCCTGTTTTCTCACATAATTTCAAATAATCTCAATTAGTAGGAGGTAGGCCAAGATGGAAATGAGTAGGTTTGAGTGCTGAAATTCTCTGAAACTAAGAGAGTCTGATTTGGGCAATCTCCCATAATCTAGGAGTAGATGGCTGAAGCAGCACATCTTTATAATAACTATATTTAAAAATCTGCTCAAATTTAAACCTTTGACTTTCTCTGCAGTCCAGGCAGTCTTTCATTAATTCTTTAGACAATTCTATTTCTCTTAGTATGCACAGATATTTTCCTGTGGAAATGTCAAAACTCAGATTTAAAGGGATTGGATGTGTGTCCATCTTCTGTTGGAGAGGAACTGGTGATTCTAGTGAACAAAAAAAATGGTATTCCTGATCTGTAAATCTTTAGAAGGCATTTATAAAGATATTTATGAGAACACCAGTTGGAAGGGCTTGCATTAATCTGAGGTTAATAGTTTAGAGGAAATAGCTTTCTACAGCAAAAAGTCACCTAAAGAAAAACTGGATTGAAAGATCTAACTTTACTTCTGAGTAGCACATATAACATATATCTTCCTTAAGATTTTTGGAGTTACTTTTTTTTCTTGCCACAGATGAGAACAGGCACTGCAGAAGAAACCTAGTAGAGGAACTGCCAGATCACAGAATCACAAAATATTAGGAGTTGGAAGGGACCTCTAGAGATCATCTAGTCCAACTCCTGCAAGAGCAGGAGAACCTAGAGCAGGTTGCACAGGATAGTGTCTAGTCAGGTTTTGAATATCTCCAGAGATGGACACTCAAGCACCTCCTTGGGCCAGCCTGGGCCAGTGCTCCACTACCCTCAAAGGAAAAATGTTCCTCCTCATGTTAATAAAAATAAAAACAATTTGCAGTAGTCACTTTGAAATTTCCAGATTCTTTAGATAGCAGAGGATATCTCTGTAGTTGGGATAAAACTCAGTGAAACCAAAACTAACTATTATGAGATAGTCATGTCCTAATATGTGGATGCTAAATTACATGTTACAGTTACCTAGGTGACTTAGCAAATCTCTTCTGGAATGTATCTCTGAAAGACACAGCTTTACTGATGTTTAGATCCAGCCAAATCATTATTAATGAAATATTAATGTCATCATTGTTGAATCTTATTGCTAATGTGTGTGTGCTTTCAACTCTTTTAGGAGATCTACCAGTGGTGTGGCTCATCCTGCAATAAATACGAGAGGCTGAAGGCTACTCAAGTTGCTGTTGGCATTCGGGACAATGAAAGAAATGGAAGGTCCAAATTAATTTCTGTGGAAGAAGGGAGTGAACCAGACCAGCTCATAGAGGTATTGTAACACACGTAGCAGTTACTGACATAGCTGTGAATAATATACTTTTACATTTCAGGAACTAAAAGGGATTGGACTCAAACCTGATCTTCCTCAAGGACTCCAGGAAGCCAGATTTAGATTATGGTAGAACAATTTATACTACTCTTCCCTCCTTACTCCAAGCAGTGTTTACTGGTCAGAGACTGAGTTAATTAATCAACTGAGAATGCTTTTTCAAGAACTAAATATTTGCTTTGTTGAATTAGTTGTGTTTCAGACAAAGTTTTAATGACTTGAATTTTTACTCTTGAACCATGCCTTGAAATAGGTAGATGTGAATTAAGAGCTGCTGACAAATAGCAAAATAAAGCAATAAACACCTTGGCTCTCCTTTGAGATCCAGTGCTCTATGAGCAATCTGCAGTCAGTTTAGCCACACAACAGCATTCTGGCAGGTTTGTATTATTTCTGCATTTAATAGGTTGAAAAAGTATTATATTGGGAAGTCCACTGAATTGCTTAAGTTACAGTGAAGCCTACTGGTGACTGAATCAACACCAGAGCTTGTATCTGAATCACACCATCTGCTGCTCTGTATGAGAAAAGAGCAGCTTCAAGGTGGCAGAGCACCAAACAGGAGGAAGTACATGGAATGACTATGTCTAGAATGTCAAAAAATGCAGCAAGTTTAACCATTTATTCATAAAACAGAATTCAGATTTCAGAACTGACCTGATGGAAGTAGAGTGACCAAAAAAAATTCCCAATTTACAGAGTTTTCAGGTCTTGGGGAAAAAAAAATCAAGCACTCTGAGTTGTCAGAGGCCATATACTAGTAAAAGTTTTTTCTTACTTGGCATTTGTGTGCTAAATTAAGCTTTTCCCATCATTCTTTGGGAAGAGGGAAGCAGAGTTATAAAGCAGTAGGAGAGGTCCTAGAGAATGGGAGAGGTGGCTGAGGGCTGGAGGAAGGCCAATGTTATCCCAGTCTTCAAAAAGGGCAAGAAAGATGACCCCAGTAACTATAGGCCAGTCAGCCTCACCTCCATCCCTGGAAAGGTGATGGAACAGCTTGTTCTTGCCACCATCTCCAAGTATGTGGAGGAGAGGAGTCTTATCACGAGTAGTCAACATGGATTCCATAAGGGGAAGTCCTGCTTGACTAATCTGATAGCCTTTTATGATGGCATAACTAGGTGGATAGATGAGGGGAAAGCAGTNGTGAGGCCCCACCTGGAATCCTGTGTCCAGTTGTGGGCCCCTCAGCTCCAGAAGGATAGGGAGCTGCTGGAGAGAGTCCAGCCCAGGGCCACCAAGATCATGAAAGGAATGGAACATCTGCCCTAGGAGGACAGGCTGAGAGAGCTGGGTCTCTTCAGCCTGGAGAAGAGGAGACTGAGAGGAGACCTCAGGAATGGTTAGAAATATGTTAAGGGTGAATGTCAGGAGGAGAGAGCCAGGCTCTTCTCAATGTCATCCAATGTTAGGACAAGAGGGAATGGGAGCAAGTTGGATCACAGGAGGTTTAGTATTAACCTGAGGAAAAACTTCTTTCCAGTGAGGGTGATGGAGCACTGGACCAGGCTGCCCAGGATGCTGTGGAGTCTCCTTCTCTGGAGACATTCCAGAGCTGCCTGGACACATTCCTGTGTGACCTGGTCTAGGTGATTCTGCTGTGGCAGGGGGATTGGACTAGATGATCTTTCTAGGTCCCTTCCAACCCCTGACATACTGTGATACTGTGAAAGCAGTGCTTCAATAAAATTAAAACTGCGATTAGAATATTAACTTGTACTTCAGATTAACTTCAGGAAGTAATGTTAATGGTCCATGCAGCTATGCCATTTTTGATGGTGCTTACGTTCAGTTTGGTCACATGGAGTTTAACTAAAGCAAAACCATGCCAGTTGTTGAGCCACTAGCCCTAGGCTATGCTAGCTGTGGTGACACTTTTGGATGATCTGTGCTTCTGCTTGCAAAGGCTTTTTGTCTGTGAGTGTGAGTACAGATGTGGTTGTGCTCAGAAGTAGGGGAGGTGACACCTGAGTGCACCACAGGTGCACTTTTTTCCTTTCAAAAGAAGGAAAAAAAAATCAAAACAAACCCCGATCTTCTATATGGCTTTTTACTTCCTTGTACAGACATCTCACACCAGCTCTCATGTGGCATGTGTTGTGTACCTATAATTTTATGAAAAGAGCACAGGTTGACAATTAAAGCCCAACCTCCTGCTCCTTCTTTCAACCATGGTTTTGGGTTGCAGCTTGCTGTGGGTCATGGCTGGGTGGCACTGTGGGAACCTGCTGGCATGTTCCCCTGGCAGCAGCCTCCTACTGCCAAGCCCATCCTGGGGTTCCACCTCAAGGCTCTGCAGGGGCTTGTTGATAAGCTCACGTGTGAGTTGGCAGCATCGATCAGAACAGCTGCACTTTGCACCTCTTATCTGACTAAGGTCCAGATGTAGATGCAAAGTCAGACTCGTGTGCCACCACAGCAAGGACACAAATCCCTGGCAGGCTATGAGCAGTAGGGATGTATTGGCCCTGCCCCTGCATCTGTTTGCCAGACTTTTCAGATGTGTGTAACTCTTGTTTTGTGCCAACATCGAGATGTGAGTAAGAGCAGGAAAAATGCCAAGGCTGCATTTTGATCCTGTAGTGCATTGTTATTGTATCAGGGGATAAATCTTTCCTTCACTTGCTCAGCAGTGTGTGAAGGAGTTTCTGCTTATCCTTTTGGGTTGTGAATGTAGAGGGAAGAAAAAGGGGTGGCTCAATGCAAGTAGATTCATGGCTTTTACTGGCAGCACTGCAATAAGCATGATTTGAGGGAGATTGTCAACAGCCAGGGCTTACCTTCTAGCCTAATTTGTGCAGAGTAGCCTTGTTTTGGAAGTGCTGCTCACATAACAGGGCTTGCAGCTCAGCTCTAGCTGTTCCACTCCAAGCTCTGAAATGTGCTGCTAATAAGCTAGCAGGGTAGTTAACCTCACAAACACAGAAAACCTATTCATCCCTATTCCTGCTCAAATTATATCCAGTTCCTGGTGCTCTTAATTTTGTTTTCTCCTTGCTCCCACAAAACTCTTAACTTGCTAAAGCACTTGCCCAAGCTGACTGCTCTGAAACTAGCACTGTGCTTGTTTCTTCCCTTCCCATCAGGAAGGATGGAATTTTGCCACCTCCATCGTGGAATGAAACTTTGATTTATTTTCTAGGGAAAAGAATTATGTACTTTAAATACTCATTTTGGCACCTAGCATGACACTGAAACCAGGATGAGATTTCCTAAAATTATCTTCTCTGATAAATGTCAGAGATGATTCCCCCTCCTGTGAGCTAGAAATCTGCTTCTGTATCAGTTGCCACACATGCTTGTGCAGCACTGCTAGAGAAGGGGTCACCAGGCAGGGGCTGGCACACCCACCATGAGTCCCAAGGTAAAGAGCTGATAGTGATCTTACCCTTACTCCATAAGCACAGAGTTCTGGCCAGCAGCCAGTAAAGCAAGACTGCTGGGCCTACACCTCACCAGGGAGGCAAAACACAGGCTGATTCAACAAACCCTGCCAGACTACTCTCCTGCTATGGGATTAGCAGAGGCAGCAGGGGCTGTGCTGGGCTGGTGTTTCCCAGCCAGCCTGCTTGCTTCTTGAGAGCTAGGGAGCTGGGGATGAGGCAAACTAGTCTGACAAGGGTGCTTGGCAAGAACTGGGAACAAGCTGGCACTGCTTGAACAATTTGCCTATGGGAGATAGCTGTCTGGGTCATGCTGTAGGGCTGGATGAATTGCTGAAGCTGGCTGACAAGATACAGCTCACTTGCCCTGGGAAAGGAGCCTGGCTAGAGGCTGACTATATGAGTAGTTTTGGCAGTAGCAAGGCCTTTTTCAATCTGCTATGGGAATACACAGTGACCATCCTATGCTTGCTCAGACCTGCAGTGGGTACCCAGGTCACCTCTTCAGATACTATGGGAATCACTAGAACTCTTCAACTGCATGAACAAGACAAATTTTCTGTGCAAGCACATCAGAAGTGTTCAATCCATGTGGATTTACCTGCATGTTTGCACTTTAGGTGAGGTGCTGACTGGCAGGTTTAAATAAGCAGTGCTCTGTAGTGTTGCTGCCCTGGAAATTTAAAAGATAAACTAACCACTTTTGACAAATTGCTGCTGTTGCTTCTCTGTAACTGTGACAGGTCTCCACAGTCACATAGTAAAATCCACCAGATGCCAGCTCTGCTCTGACTTTGTGTCACAGAGTTACTCATTCTGAATGTTCAAATTGTGTTAGAGGAAGTTTTCCATCTGCATGAGAACAATCCCAAAATAGGCCTTAGCAAGGCATGAGTCAGTTTGGTTGCTCTAAAGTGACCATGTTAGGGTTAGAGCTAACAATGCTGCTTTTTTTTCCCCTTTGTCATTCTCCTACAAATTGTTCCCTTTAAACTGTAGCTCATAGTAGCCTGTTGCTGCAGTTTTTACAGCTGAGGCTTTGGCTTTTTTTTTCATTTATGTAAAGGTTTTTGATGTTTGTGGCTGAAAAAATGAAACCTGAGAAATGTGATCTGGATGAAGTGGTAGAGTGTACCCTCAGCAAGTTTGCAGATGATACCAAGTTTGGAGGAGTGGCTGGCACCCCAGAAGGCAGTGCTGCCATCCAGAGTGACCTGGACAGGCTAGACACATGGGCAGGGAGAAACTTAATGAAATTTAACAAGGTTGGAGCAAGTTGGACCACAGAAGGTTTAGTATTAACACGAGGAGGAACTTCTTTCTAGTAAGGGTGATGGAGCGCTGGACCAGGCTGCCCAGGAGGCTGTGGAGTCTCCTTCTCTGGAGCCATTGCAGAGCTGCCTGGACACATTCCTGTGTGAGCTGGTCTAGGTGATCCTGCTGTGGCAGGGGGGTTGGACTAGATGATCTTTCTAGGTCCCTTCCAACCCCTAATATTCTGTGATTCTATGACTGGTGAGGTCTGAAACCACAAGAAAGGGAAGGATAGTGTTAGTACTCACTTTTGAAATCACTCTTCTGCCTTTAGGCAAGAAATGCCATGACTTTTGTTTACTCAGCATTTGCAGTTGTTGTGTGCCTGGTTGTGTTAGTCCTGTTGGCCTTGCAGCAGGTGAGTGCAAACTCACTTCTCGTAAAATATTCAGGTAGTTTACTTATTGAGCAACAAAGGGAACCTCTTCCTCCTTTCTGATAAGGCAGCCTTTCTCCTCTCTCCTTCTTTAAAGCTCCCAAGCAATGCTTAACTCTGAAACTTCCTGAATGCCCTTGTGTTCAGTGATGATGGCTTGTTGCTGACAGTGTGAATAAATACTATGCACAGAGATATGGGAATGATTTGATCATGCTACATCCAGTCACAGCTTCCCAACTCTGTAACTGGAAAGGGATTGGTAGCACTAAACAGTGCTAATCCAGTCCTGTGGATAAAATCAGAGGAACACAGATAATAAGATCCCATCACGAATAGTGTGGACTAGGGAAGTGATTTCCCCCCTTTACTCAGCTCTGGTGAGGCCACATCTCCAATACTGTGTTCAGTTTTGGGCTCCTCACTACAAGAAAGACACTGAGTTGCTAGAGCATATCCAAAGAAGTGCAACAAAGCTAGAGCATAAGTCTTCCAAGGAGCAGCTGAGGGAACTGGGGTTGTTTAGCTTGGAGAAGAAGGGTCCCCAGGGGAGACCTTCTTGCTCTTTACAACTACCTGAAAGGAAGATATGGTGAGGTGGGTGTTGATCTCTCCTCCCAAGTAACAAGTGATAAGAGGAAATGACTTCAAGTTGTGCCAGGGGAGTTTCACATGAGATATTAGGAAGTATTTCTTCACTGAGAGGGCTGCCCAGGGAGGTGGTGGAATCTCCATCTCTGGAAGTGTTAAAAAACCAGTGCAGGTGTGGTGCTGGGGGACATGGTTTAGTGGTGAGCATGGTGCTGTTGGGTTAATGATTTGACTTGATCATAGAAGTCTTTTCCAACAATATTCATTCTATGAAAAGCAGGTTACAGAGGCTGATTCTCTAGAGACCCAAATAGCATTTGCATTTCTTCTTGTTCCCTTGCTTTTGTTGTATTGTGAGGTTAAGTCATGCTAAGGAGAGGTTTGTTTGGTTTGTATACAGAGGAGTGGAGGAACAGTGGGAATAAAGGTGATGCAGGATGAGGAGCAGCTTCTTTTGCAGAATACAATTTCAAGGCATTTGTTAGGGATTAAACAATTGTTTCATTGCATAGCTTGTGCAGTTTTACTCAAATGCTATGAGTTCATAAGCAATGAATTGCATGTAACTGATAGTCTAACCTGATTTGCTCATCAGCAAGAAAATGCCCAATATGAAAAATACCTTAATGAGGTCCTATTAGGCCAAATTATCCATGGGTTTGGGAATGTGTAAGCCAAAGTAGTATCTTTGATTTCAATTGAGGTGGAAAAATGAACAAGCTTCCAGGGAATTTTGTGAAATAAATACTAGAAGTGAATCTCAGTCCCAGGGTAAAGCCAGTATTGAATAATCACCTACAAAGGAAAACTGAATGTATTGAGGGGTGAGGACAATGCAAAGATTCAGCTATGCACTCAGACACATACAGAGAATTTAACCTCATTTTCATGAGAATGCAAAGTCTTAAAGGTGATGGGCAGAAAATAGCAGAACTGCTAGCTATAATTACTAGCTCTAGTTGCACTGGCTACTCAAATGAACAATTTTCTCAGGCTGCTTTGAAACTATGGGTCAGGTTTACCTCTCAGGAAGATGAATATGCTTCTTCACTGGAATGGTTTTGGATACATGCAGGTGTCAGCAAGAAGACAATTTGAGTCTTGCTATTTTGAACAATAAGAGTTGATATGAACCTAAAATAGTCTAAGGGGAAAAAATACTACACGTGCTTGTGCACCTTTCACACAACATCTGCCTGATCTGAGGAGTGGCAGTTTATTAATCATTACACTGTTTAATTAAAAGTTATGATGGGCTATGAATGTGGATCCAAAGTACAAACCCATTGCTTTGCAGGGAGCCAGTTTCAAGCTGTCAAAACTAGAAGTCTTTTCTTTCTAATTACTGAGTATTTCTCCTTCATTAAGGACAGTCCTTTTTTCTTGGTGCAAATTTCTATTTAAAGGATGTAATTATGCTACCTGTACTCAGACAGTATCAGGTGTGGTCTGGATTTCAGTAGAGCTTAGCTGCTTTGCACCAGCTGAGCATTTGGCACAGTGTTTTCCCCAGTAGAAAATCAGCAGGGTTTTCTTTTTCCTGGGAAAGGCAGAGGCTGGTAAGGAGAATTCTTCAGCAACCTTGTGAGTTATCCATAATATTCTTCAAGCTGCAGTTTCCAGTCTTGGCTGCCTGAAGCCAGGTGCTTAAATGACAGAGATGTGAATAGGAGCTGCAGGTGGCAAGTACATCTAAAAGTCAGCCTTTTAATTAAGTCTCTGGATATGAATTTCAGTGCCTACATTAGAAATTTTACTTCAGCAAATGTTCAGGCATGGCATGAACTAAATTGTTTATGAACAGCTCTAATAGCAGATGGTTGAAAACCTTAATTCTTGTGCTAGGAGAGATGCTTCTCTACTAGATAGTGAATTTCTGAAATCATAATGAATTTCTGAAGTGCTTGCAATTAAAGTATTACATATCTCATATGCATTTTTGTGGGTGAGAAAGCCACTCATCTTTGTTATGGTTTCTTCAACAGCTGTAGCACTTCAGGCTTACCATATTAGTCAATTATAATCTTATAATTACATGTTAGGGTATTAATGGAGTTTCTAATGGCTTTTTCCCTTTCTGTGCTAGACTATCAAGAAATCTATTGACGAAAAACCACTATAATTTTGAGTTAAGTGAGCATAATTAAGAAGACAAGGCCAAAGAAAAGAGTTGTTAGCAGTTATCTCCATATGGAGTTGTTAGCAGTTATCTCCATGTACAGCAAGGGGATTTCATGGAGAAGAACTGAAAGGGGCAGAGTTTCCTTGCTGTACAGAAAGCTCAGATATATGCTATCCCTGCATCTTCCCAAGACAAATGCACCTTGAAAAGACTTATTTTTTTTCTGCAGTTCTGCCTCATCCCAGCCCTAGTGCAGAGCAACTCTCAAGGGATCTCTGCTCAAGGTTTCATTTAAATTCTCTTATGTGCAAGTTCTGCAGTGCAGGAATGGGTCAGAGGGGAAAACTTTGTAGATTGTTTTTTTTAGTAGTAGTATTTTTCAGGGGAGCCCGCATGTGCACAGATTGCTCATCTTTACCCAGGCCATGTCACACTGGAGTAAAAGTCCTCACATCTGGGCAAGGTTGAAAAACATCTGTAGAGAAGAAAGTGTTCTATGTGTCATGGCACAAGTTCAGCATTTCCATCACCACGGGGGGTGGTGAAGAAATATGTAAATATAATTGCTGTATTTACTGCAAAGCAGGTGATTAGAGCCAAGTTTTTTGCTTACATAACTGCCTATGACTTTGATATTAGCTGGCTTTGCCTGTAAAAATAAGAGGGAGATTAAATTACATAAGGCTGATTTAAATATTGTAGTGCAACTTCTAATTTGTAAGTTACAGCCACTTTGAACATATTGTCTCCTTTAAACTAATTTTGAGGAGACGTAGGAACTTAAAACCAGAAATCAATTAAGGGAGGGACACCTAAACTAGCAGGAGGAAATGATTTGCAAAGAGCTAAGCAGGATGTATCTCCTGTACAACAAGGTGAAAGAAACATCCTTGTTCTTTTTTCTCTCCTAATAAATATTTCAAGCTTCAACAGGAGGCACTAGGAAAAAAAAAAATCTATCCAAACACTCTCTGGTTTGCTTTCTTGAACATTAGGATCCAAATTTGTGCTCAGTCTTGGATGCAAGAATTTGAATGTCACACCAGAAAGGATCAACCTGCCATACCTGATCTATTAGGCTGTATGGGACTGGAAATGCTGAACTGGTGCACTGGGAAAATATTTCAGTGCTTTAAGCAGCTTTTTTCACATTCCCATCTCATGGACTGAGTGCTGGAAACCTTGCCACAGCTCCTTCTGCTCACCCTGCTGCCTCTCCCTCCAGGCACTACACATCCCCTGGGAACACTGGTTTTCCAGCAGGGTCACCTGCTGCTGCCTCCAGCTCATTCCCAATTGCTTCAACCCTCAAAGATATTTTGCCATACTCCTCTTTTTATGCCAATATTGTTATGGTCCCCCACAGATGCCCTGCAAAAAAATGGAGGCATTTTAAGAGACAAAAAGCATGTAGTTTTGTGGGGTTTAGCAGATAAATATTCTTTGTTTATATGGCTCCCTGTTTGCATTAGTTACTGCTGTATTTCCATTATTTTCCAACACTTAAGCAAGTACTGTCATGCAAGCACCTAAACTGTTATATTTTTTTATATCCACAATGCATTCAAACCAAGATCTGGGAAGATACAAAGACTTCAGTGTGTGCCTAACTTTGTCCTAATAAAGCAGAGAAACATATCAAGTACATGTGCAAATCTGCAGGATTTGGGTTTTATTTCTAATACTTCTGCTGGATCAGAGGAGGGTGTAACAAAGGAGCAGGATTTAAAAGATGAGGTAGAAAGGATCAATGTAGGTGCAAAAAAGGCATAAGGGTGATTACTTCTTGCATTTTTAATTATGCTTCAGGTAGGCAGGCTGCTGAACAGCTCAACTCTCAATGTTAGCAGCAGTAATGGCTATAAAATGTGTGTTTGTGTAGTTACTGCCACTCAGCCTCTCTTGTTTCTTTAGTGTGGCATCACTGTTCATCTTGGAGGCATGTTAAAAGCCAGATATTGAAGTTAATATAGGCTGGGGATTTCCTCAACTTCTTTCATGCACATCTATCCCTGTGTAAATAGCTAGTTTAAATACTGCCAGCTGTGCAGTCCTAGCAGGACAGAAGGTAGTTTTTTTACCATGGAGGCAAACTATTGAAAAATACCAAATTTGCACTCTCAGGACTGATTTAGATAATTTGGGGGTTTTTTTTGGTGAACATGATATCCATAGCCTGTTTCACAGAGTGGAAAATGAATGTTAGATTATGGTTATCATACTAGTAAAGGATTTGTATTCAAATACAACGCAAAGTTGTATATATTGAATAAAAAGCTGCCAAAGCCCTATTTTTAGGAAGTTAAGCACAGAGCTATGAATAAAATTATGATTTGCACTTAAAATTCCTGAGACAACTGAAACTGGCTAAAAATGTGGGCCGTAATTTATGCATCAGAAGTGCCATGAGCAACTGATGCATTTTGCTGTTATATAGCAAACTGACTGCATACAGATCTGATTTAGACCTCAGTACCAGAAAATCCTTTGGATAAATCATGAGGTAAAAGCAAAAACAATTAACAATGTGCCAGAACTGTCTGCTAACATTAAACATCCTTGTGTTGGTTTCTCAGTACATTATGGCTGTTTCCATCTTCTGTTCAGTCTCTTTTCAGGCTCAAGGTGAGCATGCAATGACATCTGTTTTTGCTAGAATTGCTAGTGACAGGCAACTTCAGGCAGGAATCCTGCTAGCTACCTAGAAGAAGATTATTTTTTCCTGCTGGGAATGTAATCTTTTTGCAAAACTATGAATGTTTGCTCAGAGTGATGGGAATTGCTCCAAATTGCAATAACCAGTGGAAATAAGCACAGTTGGCTGTTCATAATCTGAGCAATGTCAAAAGTCATTTTTGTCTGCACCAGAATATCCTCTGCAGTGGTTGTGCTCTGGCAGGAGAACCAGTAAGTCAAAATGATTAGAAATAAAGCTGTGGCCAGTTCCTTCTGCAGTGAAGCCCTGGAGTCACCTTTGTTCAATGAGCCTCAGGGTGTGTGTCTGCACTGGTACCTAGGGTCAGCAAGGTGCTTACTAGCCTGCATCATGTTCATCTTTTTCTATCTCTGCTGGATTTTTTTTTCCTTTTAAAAGGTTACCAGAGGAGATGTTTGAGGCAGTATTTATTTCAGAGAGATATTCCTTGTAGTATCTTTCTCTGCTTTGAAGGTTAATAAAAATCTTAAGTCTTTATCTTCCAGTGAGTTCACTGTGTGCCCGTAGCTCAGACCTCTTGTCCTGCACAAAGGATTTATTCTCTGTCACAGCCTACACCTGTACTTTGAGTTTGCAGGAGCAGGATATACTTGCTTATGTCAGAGTGTAGAAGTGATGAGCTGTTAATCCTGGTTGTTTTCCAAAAGTATTTAGTAAGTTGTAAGGCCCACATGACATCTTTAAACACTGTAAATGTTTTACTTTTCTTTCTATTGCTCTTGGCATATAAAGAGGGGAATTTAAGGTTTTTTGAGATGTGACACTTGGGATCATAGCCACAATAAATAGTTCAGTTTCAGACCCAGAAACCTAACCCAAACTGTGTATAGTAAGAAGAAACACAAACATAGTGCTAGTGTACACAGGTTAAACTGTACTAGACTGGTTTTCTCTCTTAATTAACCTTCACTTGACATGTTCTTCAAGTATTGTTTTCCTGGTTGGATTTTCAGCCTCACTGAACTTCTTAAACTTCTTGCTCCCATTAAGTCAATATCAACTATCTTATGATGCAGAGCTGCCTTCTCCAGTTATGAAGACAGTGTTTGCTCAATTTCTTCTTTTGCTGGGTTTGTTTTAAGTTATTTACCTTGTCACATTCCTACCAATTAGACAACTTTTGTCTGTGATTTCTTCTGTTCTCTTTTTTAAGGGCAATGGAGTGGAATTTCACTTGTCATGGTGCATCACACATGACAATCATCTACATAAAGGTGAAGTGCCCTAGAGAGCTGCAGCTCAGCCAGCCATATGGTTATGTAATGATACAGCTCAATTCCAGAACAGCACTCAGCTGCTGTTCAATACACACTTTATAATCTTATTAATAAAAGGATCAGTTGTCATAACATCCTGGCATATGTGTGGCTCTGTATGGACTTAGCTGTATCTATAAGGAGTTTGCCTTAGAAGGAGGAAAGACAACTTCTCTGGGAAGGAATTCCTTTGGGACAGAACTTAACATTTATTTTCAGCATAAATTGCTTTCTGTTTAAGCACAGAAATTTTCCTTCTGTCATTTTTCTCATCCTCTAGTGTATAAGATAAACTGTCTGGCTGAAATGAAAGCATAATGGGCATGATGTAAGTTGTTCCTAGCAATACACAAGTGTAATGACTATATGTATTTCATAAGTACAGTATATATAGTGCACTCTGCATTACTTCACACCATGGAGAGTGTCTTCACTTCCCTTAAGTCCTTTTGACCTTTTGTCACCTTCTGGTTCTGATCCCAACCCACACAGGTGTATATAGCTATTAGTGATTCAGCTGAAGGTTATTCCAGTGGCTCTGTTGGCTGCACAGCCCTTCTCATTTTTCACCTAGAAGGAGGAAAAGCATGTCTTGTTCCTTCTTAACAAGGGTCACCAAAATGCCAGGATCTACAAGCAGCTGTGACTTCAAAAGGCAGGAGAAAGGGGGCACCCTCAAGGTCCTTCTTCATTATATTTTGGGCTCCTCTGAGAAATCACAGAAGAATTAGAAAAATGAGTAATGTTCCTTTTCTGCTTACCTGTGCTGAAGCACAGGGCTAGCTTTGGCCAGAGAAGCTACTGTACAAGCCACTGTTTATTGAATTCTGAGTGGGGTTCCCCAGAGCTACATCATCTTTGCCCTTTGCAGGGCAACTGGTCAGGTGAGCAATCTAAACTGTGCAGGGGCCAATTATAAACCCCAGCTTTTAAATTATAGAGGCTGTTAGCTTGAAGTGCCACCAGAGTGGAGTGCCCAGACTGTGCTGGGAAGAGAGAGGCTGCTTCTGTCAGGGTGTTTTCACAAACACCATCAGGCACTATTTAGCATTGCTTTAAAATATTCAGGATGGCATTTGCATAGTTTTCAGACTCCTGGGAAAGCAAAAATGTCAGGAAACACTTTTTTGTGTGTGGTTTTTTTACTGGAAATACCTAATTAAGCCGAGAAGTAGTGAGTATGGACTTAGGGAATTTTTACTAACTCTCTTGCTCTCTTAAACATCATTGAAAGTCAAGTGTTATAAACTCACAAACCTATTCTCTGTCTGTTTGGATCAAGATGTATGCCTATTTATTGGTGATTTTCTGACTCTTACATTGCAAAGACATTATTCTTGGTGCTCTAAGGCTTGTGCTTAGGCTGCTGTTAGTGTGAAAGCCTAAGAAGGGAAAGACTTTCAGAAACCTTGTGCTGATATACCACATCCACCCATTGTTTTAGCCATTCACCAGCCTGGTGGCACTCTGCTATGAAAATGTAGCCCTGCTTGGCCTATAAATCTGCAGCCATGCAGTGTAAATGCAGCAAAATACTGACTGACAGCTACTAAAAAGCTGTTGGTAACATCTTTATTAAACACTCAGGACATTAATTTTTCTTCTTCAACAAGTAAAATATTTTAGATTAAACTGGAATGATCACACTTATCAAGACCAAATAATTTACTGGCTTTACCAGGTCAGGAAACTCCACAGATGGCAGATTTATATTAAATATTTAAGGATATATTGTGGATTGTTGTTTTTTTCCAAATTGCAGGTGTATGCTTTGTCAAGCTTCCCTGTTATCAAATATTTACAATGTTTTTGCATGTGACTCCATGTTATATGCAAATACACTGGGTCAATAGGAAGGCACTGCCCTGCTACTTGATGTTAATATTTAGTTAATTAGATGTCTCAATTATTACTACCTTCATTCTGGGACATAATTTTATAGAAATCCACCAAATTCTGTATGTAACACTTAGATCTACTCATATATGAATCAATAAAGAAAGATCAGTAAGAATGAGTAAGTAAAATTAAATTATGACTTCCTGACCATAATATGTTCTTGATGAACCTCCATAAATTTCTTGTAGTGGTAGTTATTGTAAGATTATCTATGGTGTAAAACCACACTGCTGTAAAACTATCACAGTGTTTAAATTGATGTTCTGGTGGCAGAGCAAGAAAATGTTTTGGTGGGGGTTATTTTGTTTGTTTGTTTGTCAAGACCTTAACTAATTTTTCTTTCTTAAAATGGGATTAAGAATCTGTATTTTCAAAGATTTTTGCGCTCATAATCAAAGATTTTTATTGGCAATTGAAGTATCTTAAAAAGTCATTTCAATGCATCTGTCTTATGTTTATTATTGTTAAAAATTGTAAGAATAATGTCATTTCAAAAATTGTAGGTTTAGAAGTTACTGGGGTGAAAAAGGGAAGACAGAAATATAAACACACATATGATGTAATCCTCTCTTTATGTTTGTGTGTATATGTATTTCTCTGTATCCTTTCCTGTCCTGGTCTAGAGATGAGCAGCAAGTTGGCTGCCAGGAAAGACAGCATCTAAAGCTGCTGGAGATTTCACACACAATTCTTTAACCTTACCCAGGCACAGTCTGAAAATCCCTTGTGGTCTCCTGTGGCCCCTGGTGCGATAACTGTGCCAACAGCAGAGGGAGCATTAAACTCATTGCCCACGGGAAAGTGTGGGGAGTGATACCCATGTTCCTATAATCCTTGTGTGGGTAGGATGAGCTCATTAGCCTTCTGGCAGTCATCCTAGGAGAAGGACAACTCTGATTCCAAACCCGGGCAGATGGAGCTCGTTTAGCCCTGTGAGGCCTTCCAGCTAAGAGAAGGACACTCTAATAAAACCTATGTCCTAAGGACCTCACTGCCAGCGTCCAAGCTTGCTAGGCCCTGGCAGATGAACCTTAGGACTAAAGGGTGGGTCCAGCTCTGCGCATGCTGTGTCTCACCTAAAAAAAATCCATAGCGCAGGCTCGAGGGTGCTATCTGCTATCCTCTTTTTATCAGCGCGCTTGGAAAAGGCGCTGAGGAGGAGCGTGGATGGAGCCCTCCCTGGATCTTCGTTCGCGAAGCCTAGCCATACATACATACTTTAACCTTACCCATACATTTGTGAACAAGTCACCCAAGAGTTTGGCTTTAGACCAGGTTATATGCAAAGATCATCTCAATCAATTACTGGGACAGCACATTACAAGGTTGAGGTGTTCATACAGCAGAGCCTATTCTTTCTCTGCATTGAATTTCTTATTCTCTTGTTGTACAGGTTTTAGGGAGCAAACCAGAGCTTCCTGAGTGTGATGACAACGATGATGAACTGGCTGATGTTACAAATAGGAGAAGTGCTAAATTATATATGGTAAGTAATTTAAGTTATATTTATGTATAAATCCAAGCAATTTGAATGCAAAACTCCTTTCTTCTGCAGTACCCTTCTCCTCCTTTCTCACCTGTAATGGCTTAACACTGACTAGGACAGTGCCTATAAACAAAATAGAATAAAATTTTACTCCATTCAAATCAGTAGCAGTTTTACAATTACATTCAGTGAAGTTATGGTTTTTCCTCATGCCATGCAAGACATACTGCTTTATCCTAGACTAGGCATGGAATTTATTCTTCACACTACCAATACAGCATCTTACCTATATATAAGGGTACACCAACCAGTTCTTTTTCTTTTTCTGAACAAAACCCAAGCTATTTCCAGGCTTATATTTTCTCTCTCCCCACCCCCCTAAACCCTCCTTCTTTTCATATTCTCCTAGTTAAGAAGAGAAGTGAGAAAGGGTTTGGGAAAGGGTGATTTTTGTAATGAAATTTAGAAAAGGTTTTATCCTACTTCCTTCCAATAAAAAAAAAAATATTTTCTGCTGAAAATAGTGCTGTCTAGACCTTTCTCTCCACCATGTTGTGTTCTGGCTCATGCAATGAGGATGCCTTGTGTGATAGAAAAGAACCTTTCACTGGCATACCATGCCCTTTCTCCCCTTCCCCAGAGTCGCTTAACAAGAAAGGTTTGGTCAACAAGTGGCAGCACCAAGTGCTGGTGGATGCCCCTGAGTGTGACCTTTTAGGTTGCCATCTACAGGAGCTTCAAAGCTGATGTGAAGTGTGAAAGNAATCACCTCTCTGGCTCTGCTGGCCACGCTTCTTTTGATGCAGCCCAGGATGCCATTGGCCTTCTGGGCTGCCAGCATGCACTGTTTGCTCATGGTCAGCTTCTCATCCACCAGCACCCCAAGTCCTTTTCTGCAGGGCTGCTCTCTATCTTCTCATCCCCTAGCCTGTATTGATAGTGGGGATTGTTCCAGCCCAGGATGGAGCCCTCCTCTCCCTGCTTGTTACATGCTCCTTCTCCTGCCCTGTGTCTGGCTGGCTGGGGTATACAAGAAGCCTATATGAGGCCATCATTGTTACAAGGACATGTTCAGTCCTTGTTGGCTATGTGCTGTGTCACAAATGATCAAGACCTTTGCTGTAAGACAATACTAGACAAGAGAAAAGTGCTTGCAATTCCTCTAAGTACACAGGCCCTGCTAACAGAGCTTTGTTAGCTAAATTTAGATGTACTGCAATATAACAGGGAGTGTCAAAGTCAGGAAACAGGTGTACACTGAGCCTTCACAGTAGGTATAATAGTTGATTTTTGTTTGTTGTATGCAGTGGTAATTTCCATCTTGTGCTTCCATAATATAGAATATAAGATATAATGGTGTATTTAAAAATCAATATTTAGTTGTGAAAGAAATAAAGACTGCTAGAAAATTGGAAGCCACAATAGTAATAACTTACTTTCAATAGTAATAATTGGTCTTTTCAGCCATGCAGGAGTGAATTTTAAAAGGTTATAAAGATCTAGATGAACTTAGAGTGGTGTTAAAGGTTACAAAGCAGATTCTGCAGCAGGTCTTATTAGGTAATAAATGCAAATTTCACTTAATATCAGTGTAGCACTATTTTATCATTTCAGTGCTCTTAATTAGCATGTATGTATACCTTTGACTTCAGTTGTTTGGTAGCAGAAGATGAAACCCAAGGACTGCACCAGTTTAGCTGAGCATAAAGGGTGGGCTGAAGAAAATACAGATTTTTTAACTGGGTGGTGTTCACTGAATGAACAGTTGCACTGAAAGAAGAGAAAACAAGAGTTATTTTAAGAAGTTGTGAGAGAGGAATTCAACAAACTCACTGAAATTAACACTACAGCTCCCTCTCTTGGATGTAAATTGGAATGAAGAAAAACAATTACCTTACTTTCCAGCAGCACACAAATTCCATACAGCCATTTATACAGAAATGGCAACTGATTTTTGTAGTAATTTTGGGAGCAGAAATTAATTTGGTTATAAAAGCCAGAGCTGATCTAAATCTGAAACGATTGCTTTCTGAGGTGTCAGATGCAAGTGGATCCATGAAGGTGACCATAGTAGCAGAGGAAAATCCCTTCTCCATGGCTATGCTTTTGTCTGAGGAGTGCTTCATTTTGGACAATGGTGCTGCAAGGAAGATCTTTGTGTGGAAAGGTAAGAGATCACTTCTGTTGCAAATGCAGAAGCTACACAGATATATCTAAGAAGTTGAATGACACACTTGGGACACTAGCAAGAATTTAATATCAGCTAGGCACAGTACTCTGCACACAAGTTCTTCTTGGTGCGGTCCATGGACAAGGATTGCTCATGTGAGTAAGGGCCTCAAGACCAAGTCCTCTTTATGAATCCTGGCTACTTTGAAGCATCTGTAAGCTCAGGTGCTTAACTGTTTATCTGATTGCAATTACAGAGCAAACATAAGGAATCTTACAAGTTTTCTATATTGCCAGCAAATCCCTATGTTCTGGAACAAAATCTGGACACTGAATGATGATAGGTAGATACTGTATTTCCATACATTACCCCATAGGGATGTGAATTTGCAAGGTGTGTGTCCCAGGCATTTACTAAAAGCATAAGCTTGCAATACTTGGCTTTTTTTTTTCCTCATGAATGCTTTTGTGTGGTATCACCAATGCCTGTAGGAGCATCTGCAATTACTTTGAACATCTCCCAGTAGAACATCTTTACTGGGGAATTACTTCTGGACACCTCGTAGCTGGATTGTTGTGGTGCTGCTGTGGCATTCAGTGCCAAGTATCTCCCCTTTTCTGTCTGAGACATTGTATTAATGTGACATTTGCCATGTGCAATAGTAATTAATTAATCAATCCAGTTGTCAAATTGCTGAAGTCTGTCCAGGAAACATTGCAAGCATTTTGCTTGAAAGCTTCGTTTGCAGAGAGGGAAACATTCTTTCAGAGGAGAGTTCTGGGAGCACTGTGCTCAGATAGCCAATAGGATCAGGCATAAAATAAATAAATAAAACACAGTTTTGGCCCTCTGACAATGGCCCTGTGTGCTCCTCTATACATCCTCCCTTTGTTACTGTTGATAACAATAATGTGTGGAAAATCCCTCTGAGTCTCAGTCTCATTCTGTCACTGGGAGGCTGCAGTTATCATCACTGCTGGAACTCTTCAGACCACTAAGCTGAGGAGTGTGAATTGCTTTGCTAATAGTCTCATTCAAAACAGAATACAATGAATAGCTTATTGGAACATCTTATTAGACTAAGAGGGTGCTAGTAAATTGCACAGCACAGTCAGGTGAAATGGGAGTTTCCTTTAGTCACATTGCAGCACAGCCTAAAGAGATGAAGGCAGTTCTGGCAGCAGCTTTGTGTAACACATTGCAGCCCACCAGGGGAGGATTCAGAGAAAAGAGCCAAACAGGTATTATGAACAGCATTTTTTTGTACTGAGGTACTGTTTTGGCCATTCATCTTTGTGTGAATCTTCTTGCTCATGTTATATCCAGCATTTCTGTTTGTTCAAGGCTGAGGCAAGAGCAATATTGAAGAGAACCTGACTCAAGGACCTCATATTCTTTTCAGGATCTGTGAGATGATTGCCCTTTCCCATATTTTGTTATCCTTCTATTTTAACCAGGCAAAGATGCTAACCCACAAGAGAGAAAGGCTGCCATGAAGAATGCTGAACAATTCATACAGCAGATGAATTATCCTGCCAACACACAGGTATGATCTATTTATGAGACAATACCAGGAGAGCATGAGCTCTGTTAAAGACTTTGGTTTTAAATCAGAAAAAAAGTATGTATTTTTAAGGACTTAGAAGACAATAAAGCACTATTTCATTAATACATAATTTAGAAAAGTTTCTGTTTGAGTAACTGTGCCAGTTTTGTTCTCCTTCCATTTCATGTGACTTGCTTCATTTCAGATTCAAGTCCTTCCTGAAGGAGGTGAAACACCAATGTTCAAACAATTTTTCAAAGACTGGAAGGACAAAGATCAGAGTGATGGTTTTGGCAAAGTATATGTCACAGAAAGAGTGGCTAAAATTGAGCAGATTGAATTTGATGCTACCAAGTTGCATGAGTCTCCTCAGATGGCTGCCCAGCATAACATGGTAGATGACGGTTCAGGGAAAGTAGAGGTAATTTTTATATTGCACTAAATTTGATCCCACCTACCTAAGATATTATTCTGTTACTTATGAGATAAGCTGCTACTCTGTTTTACCAGTTAACCTGTTGTGGAGAGTAACACTGCATTAGTGTCAGTATTACTTCTACCATCAGAAAAGGTACTTTGAAGCAGAAAGTGAATCTTTGTCAGCTGTATGATTCTATGTTTTTTTTGGTGCTTATGAAAGTTGCCATGCCAGTCATCAATAGAAATCAAACAGCAGAAATATTTCCCTTTTATGCACAATACCTTTTAAAGATATGCTTTAAATATCCTTAGCCTAAAGAAAAGTGTCTAGCTCACATCAGCTTGAAATCTGAAATGGGAAAACTTGCCTTTAGAGTCAAAAATTT